>CCAG010004391.1:0-25384 GCA_001077435.1 Glossina morsitans morsitans | reverse complement strand
TCAATTCCAGTAAAAATATTTTTATTAAGAAATTTGTAATTAGTTATATGGGCAGTTATACGAGTTAAGTTAAAAAAAATTCATATCAAAAGTGCTTCGAGGATTGCCACAAGTTCATTCATATCTAAGGGGGATTACTTTGAAGTAGAAGGACAAACTGGATACTGATGAATAAATAAATATTTTTCGAGAAAAATAAAACGTCAGCTTATTTTTAAACACACCTCAGGTGGGTGAAAAAAGTAAATAGAATCGATGTGTACGGATCCCTTTTGAAGTCAGCTTCTTACATCGTTAAGAGAGTGCAGAAGACAGGGAAACAAATGCTAACCGAATCAGTGTGTGATCGGCCAGAGCAAGGTGCGTGTTTTTCAGAACTGAAATCAGCAACCTATCTATCATCTGCTCCATGTGATAAAGCATCGCAACCCCAAATATCACAAATTATTTCGGAACGTACCGCTTTCGTAACAAAGTTGCAAAATACAGCGGTTTTTTTTTTGCGGCAATTTGACTCATTTTGACACTAATACAACTTCTGACAAGGTACGCAGACACCATCTAGCAGCGAAAATCTAGCAGCGTACTCTCATATATATACTTATATAAACACTGTTATATACGAGCTTATAAAAAAAAAAGAGAGAGAGAGGGAGAGAGAGGGAGAGAGTATGGTATGGTACATTAATGCATTTATGCACGGCATCGCCGTGGCGAACGGGTTTTGCCGATCTGTCCAATGACTATTATCATCTTAATATTTTGCTTATTGTCCCGAAGGTGATCTTAAATCTCCTCGCTTTCCTTATCGCGTTTTAGGTTTATCCAAAATGCGCAAAAATCTGGGATTGTTTCCATTCATTTGAACTCTTTCTCGTATTTTGAGAGAGTGTTTGGTTTATAATAACAGTACCTGAACACTAAATCTCTCTATTGATTTGCGAAGGGTCGCAATCAGTTACACTCAGTTGATTCTACAAAATGCAGAGCATCGTCTTGAAAGTGCTGAGATGACAAAGTGTGAGACACGTTTGTCGGGGAAGTCGAGGAAGAATCGAAAGCAAGCCAATATCTTTCGATTGAATATAACGAAAATTTTATTTCTCAGCTAGAAGATGGGAAGGAGCAGAAAAGCTCTTTACAGAAGAAAGTAGGGAAGCCGCTGCTTGAAAGCTAAAATAGCATTTTTTTGCGATTGCGATTAGGGACTTGAACATCAAAAAGCACCGTTCACCGGCTTTCCATTAGCGTACCATCTTTCTGATTTTAATTTTTTAAATTATCTTCAAATGTCAAGTTTTTTGCAGTTTGTTTGACAAGTCCGTGTGACTTTTCAAATCAGAAAGAAAAATATTCGCAACACTGATCACAAGCATCCTTTCATATTCGCTCAGTTGAGAAGTGCTCCACATAAGATTGCTTTAAGACCCGCTAGCATTTAAAATAAACGAAAAAAAGTGATATTTTGTGCAAATTTTACTTTAACCCATTCTTGGGACTCGTAAAGAAATACTTAAATAAATAAGCACATACATAAGCACGTACTCACAATACGTGTATTTATATGGATCGACTGGAATTGTGAACAATTTCCATTGGTAAAGTAAAGTATGAAGCGGGGCAATTAGCATATCGCATGTTCTTTGGATTTTTTTTGTTTAATGAATTCTCCCTTAGTAGGAGTTGGATTGAAAGTTTACGGGAGGTAACGTTTAAAGTCAAAATTCGCGATAACGGAATTTCTTATCTACACGATGTGCTTGAAAATCATTGGAGAGAATAATGCTGTGGTTTGTCAGATTTGGTTAATCTTTGTTTCCAATTTATATATATTTGCTGTGGAATAATGCATAGACGCAATGTAATAATACCCTAAATATATGCAAGTATATAAATATTTATGTATGTTCATTTAGTTCTCACATTGCGCAATTCATTTATTTTGTTTTACTCGTATTTTCAATTTATTGTTGAGGTGCGCATGTGTGGCCAGAAGCAGAATTATTACTTAATACACAGCAAGAATACATTGCCACATATGCGTTGCTTTGATAATAACAATGTTCTGATAACGAAAGCGAACTTCAGTAGATGAACTTGGAATTAATTAATTTAGTTTGCAGGTGCAGCAGCGGCCTGCCTGTTTGTCACGAATTCTATCTGGATCTCGCTTACTGGGCTTACTTTAATTGGATGAAGAAGTGAAACGCAAACCATATTTACTTCTTCGTAAATCTTTACAGGCAGCTGTTTTTACATTCAATTTAAATTTTGCGAAGAAATAAACCCATTTCGTGGTGACTTATCGAAGGAACGGGTATGTTGATTGAATTTGTGAAAAAAATGAAATAAACATTTGGGTTTTTTTTTTTTTTTTTTTTTTAAATTTCAATTACGATTTTCAAGAGAATCGATTTCATACCTCCATAATGACGCGACAGTTGTCGTTATATTTTCTAAATTTTTTGTGGTTCTTTTCTTTTCTAAAATGAAAATGAAACGGAAACAAAACATTTATTGCTTTCAAGAAGAAGAATTTTTTTCACATCGTGCTAAACGTATTCCTCTCCTCTTAACACCAAATCTTTTTCTATGGCAATTAATTAAAATGGTTTTGTTATAAAGTCATTGAGGAGGACCTCAAGGAATCGAAGCTTAATATATCCAATAGTAGATTGATTAGAGATCGAGGTACAGACATCAATCTAATCGATTAGAAATTTACGATGACTTAGGTTAGGTTGTAATCGACCCCATGATTCTAAATAATAAAAGTTTGTGTGAAAGTACTCTACATTATATCTTCTATCTAAGGCTAGATTAGATCTTTTTCAAAAACGTTATATATATATATATATATATATTTAAAATTCAAAATTTGTTATGAAGTAAATAGAAGTCGATAATTAAAGGCGTTAAGATTTCCCCAATAAAATATCAATCTGTTAAGAAATCGTTCAATACTCTTTATACTTATTGTCATAGTCTAGCAAGCCCTATGTCTATTCGTTGTGATGCTTCGAAATACCCATCAGACAGACGTTCTCCATATAATGACGTTTGTCGTAGAACATTGAAAAACTGGCCTAACCTTCAAAATCGTATTTTATATCTATAATTGATCCGCTATAAAAACGCTTTAAAAAAATTGCGACACGAACATAACGATCAAATCGGTCGGTAATCAAAGGTTGGACGTTACGTTTCACTTAAATTTACTCGATTTTTGAATGTTTTTGTCTTACTTGGTGAGAACTGTCTGTTCGATTTCAAGCGAATATATTTGAATAGGTGAAAATGCTTCCCGATATAAATCCAAATATATATATATATATATATATATATATATATTTATATATATATAGACATGTAGCAGTGTATAGCAACGGGTAGGATATGCGATCAACATTTAATCTATTATGACATTTACTAACAATATATTGCATTAAGCTGCCATTAAGACAATTTCATTAATTTATTGCCTTCGTAGAGATGAATCTAATAATAAATTTGTAAGCATTTCAACTGTGATCTTTGTTATTAATTACTGTGGAATTTTCTTACAATAATTTTTCTGTTTTTTAATTAAAAACTGTCTTAAATCGGTTTATAACCCAATTTGCAAAAAAAAAAATTAAAGCTGATAGCATCTGTTAGAAGTCATTCATTCATTACCATCATTACATATATGCAAGCAATATATGAATAAATGAAATGTATACGTATTTATGTATACATAGATATGTACAGAGTTTTAGGCATAAGATATTTTCTGCGATTACTGAGACTCTAATCAAATGAATTTAAACTACAGCAATTAAGTGGAACTTTCGCTTTTACTCGCGCTCTCATAGTTTTACGCTATTACCCTCTTTGTTTTTGTTTTTGTCTTTGTTTTTTGTTATGTACAAATGGTCGGCATTCCACGGTGATGAATGGACTTTTTTTCTTTTTATTTCTTTTATTACCAAACAAGTGGGAAAGTCGTATTCCCCTTGCCGCGAATTTTTAATACCCACCATGTTAACCCAAGATATTTGAATGTACATTTAATGTATTCGTTGCTAGGCCTTTTAACTGAGCCTAGGAACAATTATCCATCCTAGATCAACGTAAGTTACAATTTTTGTTTAGATACATGTATATGGTAACCTAATGAGTTGTGTATATCTTTTCCTCTGAACTATTAGAGATTCCGTGCAAATGTTGCTAGGATTTCCAAGCTATAGTTTTTATGCATTGCGGGCATAATCTGCTTAAATAAAAAACGTCAAATAACCGACCAGACGGACAAAGTTAAATGAACTGTCAAATTAAGCTAAAATTCATACATTGCAGTCTAAGCTACTGTAAGTGGATCGTTACGCCAATAATTGTTCGTTAATTTTGGAAATTGTTCAGTTATGTTGTCTTTCCTTAAAAAGCAAGGCAAGAAAAAGCGGACGTAACTTATTTTATAGACACATAATTGACGGGATGTAGATGTAGCGGCTGTTTCCTTTAATGGATTAGTAAATAACTGAAGGGAGTCAAATGACATTCGTTCCTTCTATGAAAGTGGGCGACTGTTGGAATATTCGAAATTGAGCGAAATTATTATTTCGTGAGTTTGACGTTGTCGTGAAGGGGCCATTTTTAAAATCAGCGTCTTATTCCCGTTCCTGCTGCTACTTTAATCGATTGCTAATTACTTTAGTCGGATAAGATTTGAAAACGAACGGCTTCCTCCGAGTATTTAATGCAATATTTTTGGTTTTGCGAAAATTCAGTTTGTCGCGTGAAATGTGAACTACTTTGGTGAATGCAAGGCTTACATAGGATTTTGTACGCCTTTCAATTACTTTTTTGTGCTCTTTAACGAAGAAAGAAGCGAGAAAAATGAGTGAAATATTTAATGGAATGAATGATGATTTGGAATGCTTGGTGAACTCCGCAAGATTGAAAGCATTAAAAAGAACTATGTGACAGCCTTGTAAGCGGCGTTTTGTTACATACACTATTTACTATTTGTTGAGAAAGACGAGACTCTATTAGAAAATTATTCCCTTAAAGCGTCAATATCATTCAATCTGAGAATATGTGATCGGCAGTGTAGAGTATCCGGCATGAGGGTAAATCAAGAAAAAAAAAAAAAACTTCTTTCAAATACTTTCACGAAGGTTTCGTATACGAACTATGTAACAAATCGAATATATTCACCAATTTTTACGGCTCGTAAGGAAAATTTAAATAAGATTGTGTTTGTTTTGCACGAAGGAAAGCGTTGTTACAAGTGAAAACAAACATGATTTAATTTGTGCAGGCATTAAATAGAAAAAAAGCAACAAATTTTGAAAAATAAAAAGTAAAAACTTTTACTAAACAATTACAACAACGATAATGAGAATGCTAATGATAACGCTAATTAAACTTCATGATTATAAATTGTCTGGTTGTCTGGTTGTCTGGTTTGCTATTATCGGCAACAACCCCATCATCATTATCATCATCATCATCATCATCGTCATAATCGTAATCACCGTTTGCTAGTTAAACAGTGATGGATGTTAAAAGAAAAAAGTGGTTTTTCGTGTTTCATGTAAAAGCATTTGCTTTTTTATTTTTTCTCCTTTTTATTTGAAATAAATAATAAAATTTCTAAATTAATTTCACGATCATGTTGATCAGAGCATGGTGTTATTGTTGTTGTTGTTATTATTGTTATGATTTTTGTTATTATAAAGTCATGCTTATAAACTAATGACCGGTAAAAGTGAATGGATTATTAGGCTTTTTGTTGGTTTTTTTCTTTTATTACCTTTGCTGCTGATGGTCATGGTGGTGGTGATAGTGGTATTTGTGTTTTGCTGTTGTTGTTGCTGTTGTCGTTGCTGATCTTGTTGCAGATTAGCATTATTATTGTTATTATTATTTTCACTATTATTCGATTTAACAACGGTTGCAGCCGTATCCGTGGTATCCTTAGATGCCTCTGCTACAGTTACCGTTACCGGAGGGCTAGCTATTATATCAGCATGCTCATTACTCGTTGTGCTAATCGGTATGATTGGTATTTCGACGGTCAACGTACTTGTGTGAGTGTTTTCGTTGTTAGCATTTTTTTCAACATCATCATTAATGATTGTCGACATGATTTGTCTTTTATTATTTAAGTTTTTCTCTTCTACTTATTTATTTATGGGCTTTTTTTTGTTTGTTTATTACACGTTATTGTTTACTATATGCAAGACGTTTAGAAAATTGTATTCTTTTGAAGATCTATGGGAATTTAACTATTTTCTGTAATATATTCTCTCGGTTATTATATCTTTATTTCTACCACCAACCAATGGCGATATGCCAGTTTTGTTGCCGCATTTGTAACACATTTCTCAAAGACCGATAAAGTAACAGTACGGAACTTGTATTTTTTTTTTATTTATTTATTAGTTTTTTTTTTTTGTCTGTCCAGGCGTCTGTCAACTCGTCCTTGTGATCTACAGATTCTCAAAGATGGGCATAATACAAAATAGAGAGATTTGTTCTAATAATGTATAATTACATCGTTAGCGCTATTTCACAAAAGCAATTTTAAAATGCGCATAGTCTACTCCTAGAATTTCGAAAGCGGAAGGCAATGCTCAAAAATGTTAGAAAATTTAAAATGTTTTAAGTAAGAATTGGTACTTTATATATAAGCACGTATATGATATCTTGATATCTTGATACAAGCATTGACATGAAATTCAATATAAATATGTTGCAAAATCTGAAAAAAAATATTCTTTAAACAAAATTTCTCAACACGCCCACAATTTACAAAATGTCGAGCAATTTTTGCGCACTTATTTGAGAGTATGGGTAACATTTAATTCACCTAAGGGCAAATAAAATATCCTTACGCGCATATATATACATATATATATTTGTTTTTATTTATATATATATATATATATATATATATTTTTGTTTCTATTACTCTTTGATTTTTTTGTTTTTTTTTTGTTTTAGTGATTATTAACCGCTAACTCCACACGAACAACTTGTTATTTTACTGGTTAATTTGTGACTGAAACTGTGACTGCTCAGTACATTAACAACTGGATAATGTTGTACCGCAATTGTTTTTAAGCTGGCAAAGCAAGAGTGCAACTACGCTGCTATTTGTGTTATGGTTAATATTCTCCTATTTTTTTTACAAGTTTTCAATTATTTATATTACAATTAGTGAAGTGAGTACAAATTTACAAAAATTTTCTCTCCCATATCTCTCGATTCAGTTAGTTTCTCGCATGCGACTTATACTATTTGTACTTAATTTTTAAATAAATGATTCAGTTTTCCTTTGATGATGGTAATGAACTTTATTAAAAGACCCGGCTCACTCTACGCAAATATGTGTAGCGGTGTAACTTTGTTTTAAATGTGAGAAATTCTTTTCTTTTTTCAAAAGACGTACTAGTTACGCCAGAAAACAAAAAAGTTTCGCGCATTCGATTAAACTTTGCACACAAGAGCCGAACTACCCCGCCCAAGCCGTAACACTCTGTCATCTATTTCTGCTCCGTCCACTCTGGAAAATAATTAGAAAATGCCTTTGAGAAAACTTGAACTTCAAAATATTGTCTTCTATGACTTTATATAAGTTTTGACTTGATATAAGTTTTTGCCAGGAGTATCGAGCGATTCGATGCAAAAATTGTCCCGGTTGGCTTGATATGCTGGCTGGCTAAGACGGACTTTTTTCCCTAACTTTTCCTGTTTACTCTAAAGGATTTCGAAAAGCGCGTTACGTTTTTGATTATCTTCCACATGTGCCTAATAGCCATCCTGTGATGTATGACTGACTAAGACGAATTCACTTTTGATTATTTATATGTTCCACGCTTCTGCGATGAGGTCATATGCAATAAGTTATTTTTAAAAAATAATAGCCTGATGACTATTAAAACATTCGGCTTAAAGTTTTCTTTATGCTTTAAATATATCTTGAAATAGATTTTTGTACACTTGCATTTTTACGAGCAGACATATTAGTACATACACTTATGTTATCTTTATATGTGTGCTTGAAGTATTTGAAATACTGACATATATACATATATTTTCATAAATTTAATTCAAATGTGATGTGTTTTTATATATATATATATGGAGCGATTTGGCAAATGTGCCACCATAACATATTCCAAAGTACGAACGATAAAGCAAAGTACTTGCTAAAAGTTTTACTAAAGTGTTTTCTATGCCATGACTGTAAAGTGTGTTTTTTTTTTTGCAAACAAATATTTTTCAACGACATTGATGACAAATTATAGTAATAACGATACCAAAACAGTCGCCACAAAAATCTGAAATACGTTATTGCTTTTCCGTCAACCTAATACACAAGTAACGTGAAGTTACCCCACGGTGTGTACTCCTCGGTATTCGTGACTTTACTTAAATAGAGCGGCATTAAGAATGAACAAAATGGTTATAAAAATTTAAAAATAAGAAAATAAAAATCAAGATCAAGATCATTTGCAAGAATCCGCCTTAGTCATAGCATTGCAGCACACCAATGGATCCTTGAGAAAACTGGTCCTCCGATTTGGACAAAATTTTACGATTAAACATATATAACTTTGTGAATATCACAAGACTCGCGAAGACACTTGAAGACTCTATGGACATTTTGAAAGTACCTGGAGAGCGTAACATCAATAGAAGCGACTAGACGAACCGTCAACACTGGCTTTCAAAACAAAACAAAAAAGACCTAATAGCCTTGCTTGCTAATGCTCATCCTACTTTTTACTCCTACAATTTATTCCTTTGATCTAAATAAAATATATCTAATAAATTATAATAACAATAACAATAATAATAATAATAAATCCTGTAGCTTGTTATTTAAAGGGTAAAGAAAGAAAGAAACTGTATTATGGCTATTTGCCACGAAGTGTGTTACAGAAACTTCCAGAGAAACAAGAGCCAATCCCGCCTTTTCATATATCGTAAAGGGTGTGATGATAATAATGTATAAGACTGACGTTTGATTGCAATTTTTTCCTCTTCCCGCCTGATTGAGATAGTGCGCATGTTCTACATTAAGAGCGCGTTCGCATTCGTTTTTCGCCTATTTATTACTTGCATTTATTGTATGCTTCCAATCAGCCTTCAACGTATTCTATTCAATGTTCGTGAACAATTTCGCGTACAAGTAAGCTAAGCCTTGAACCAGTGTTGCATGCATTTTCAGTTGACTGATAATATTTTCAAGTCTTTAAATTAACTTTTCGTGTGTCTTTGATTGACCCAATATACCTTAGCTGTGAAAAGGGAAAAATTAAATGGAACCATGCCAAGTGAATAGTGCCCTTATTTATTTATTTTGGTGAGCTTCTTCTTCCAAAATATCAGCCAGAATGTTTAGAAGTAATACAATAGAAGCTACGAGCATATAACTCTCTAAGAAGCATGCGTCAGTTTTCTGAAACGGAACGAATTCATTATGAGATAACTGGGCTTCTTTGAAAATTTTGTACCATTCATATGCCCTGCCCCTGTGGTTGATAAATACAATTTGCAGCACGCGTTGGGACAAAGATTCCATTTGTTTAACTAACTGTTTTTAACCGCAAATCTAAACCTATTGAAAAAAAGCAAAAGCTTAAACATGACCCTTTTTGGGATACCATAAATGGATATTGAATATTATAAGAAAAGGAAAGCTAAACTGTTGGAAAAATGTCGCATTCATCATCGTTGCGTATACGTTTTCATCCTTACAAGTATGTTTCATCCTATAAAGTATGTTTAGAACGTATACAATACCGATATAACAGATTCCGTTTATTATAAAAGCTGTGCTTAGTGAAGTTTAATGCAATTATTAAGATTCCATAATCTTCATTTGTATGAAATTGTTCTACAACGAAAGAAGAAATATTTATAGATAGGCAGCAAAGCACATTGACCTTAAAACGACGATTTTATTTCTTCTCCGCTTGTGATTGCAATTCATTTTCTTCATTTCGCTTCACATTTATGTTTTTTGTGTTTTTTTTTTTTTAATTTATTATATTATATTTATGCATGCGACGCAGGGACATAAAATAATCCCTAAAGAAAATTATAATCAATTACTCTTAATAAATATACGAAATAATACGAAAGCGTGTGTCAGTCCTTAAGAAGAGTTATTACAAAATAAAAAGAGAAAAATCAGAACGTGCCCACACATCATTAACCATTTTTGATAAAAAGTTCACTAAACTGCGATAAATTGCATTATTATTATTAGCCTTTTGCGGACATGGCTATACTCTTTTATGAAGTGCAAAACAACGCAATAACCTACAACTATGCCTGCATTGAATTTGTGTTGGTTGAATAGTAGCGTTGAAAAACAAAAGTTGTACATTTAGTTAAGCAATTAAAATGATTTGTATGGCAAGTCTGGCGTGAATCACATTGAAATTCAGTACAGGTGCATGCATATAAGTATTTGCACATCAAAATCGCATACACAATCGTCTATATATAAATAAAAACAAACAATACATCATAAAGCGCGTCTTGATTGTCCCATAAACAACAACAATATATAACAACAATAATATAAAATAATAATAATAATAATAATAATAATAATAATAACAATAACAACAATAAGAAGAAAAGCAAATAGACAAAGTGTAAGCAAGCTAAGGAATGCGGTCTGTATAAATGTACTTACTAATGGTACCAATAAAACATACACTTGCAACACACCTGGTCCTCGACACCTCCCGTATTATGCAAATAAGTGATTTGCTTAAATTGATATCAAAATATGCATAACTGAGCGTCACTCGAAATGCACCCAGTTTTAGAACCCTTTAGGTAAAATTTAAGACAATTGAAAACAATTTTCTATTTTTTTATTTTTTACTTTTTTATTAGAGGAAGAAAAAAACTCTATTAAGATGACACACATAAATGTAAACAAACACTTGTACAACAAAACTTCTTATCTACTAAGACATGTCAGTGGGGGGTTTAAGTTCGTAATTTTTGTACGCCGAATTTTTGTGCGTACGATGCAGTCATGGATGTTACGTATGCATATTAACATATATTATGGTATAATTATCGATTTTTCTATCGTATTCAACGCGAGTAGAAATGCACATTAAAGTTGCTTGTAAGTAAACATATTCCACTTCAATAAGAACTGATTCGTCGATATATGTTTTGTCCGTTGTCCGTTACTTTCCGACCGATATTGTTGTGATTTAATTCGATTAATTATACCCTACACGTCTTCTGGTATAGGGTATATTAAGTTAGTGCGGACGTACGTAACACCCACCTTTAAAGAGACCCGCCTTTTATTATACCGATCGATTTAGAATCATTTTTTGAATCAATATAAGCTTATTTGTCCCTCTATCAGTCTGTCAATGTCTTCTTGTGTTCATCCCATAGGTCGCAATTTTTGAAATATTTTGATGAAATTTAGTGCACTTGCGTGTTTTGCCCTAAGGACGAATGCCATTGAAAATGGTTCCGATTAGACTACTTTGTTGACCTCTCTTACAAGAAATTTCAATTTTCAAAATTTTTCGATAAAATTCGGGAGAGCAAATTTGACCCACATAGGTCTATTTCTTGGACTTCGCAATATATAAGAATTCTCATGAATAGAAGTAGTCCTCGAAAGAAGATTTAATTTTTAAAATTTTATGATGAAAATTTTTCCGTTGCAGCAATTTAGCAAAAAGATTAATTGTATGGGAATTTGAATCATATTTATTCTATTTTTCCATTTCCTTGACCTTACCGTGTACGACGAGAAAGTCCAATTCGTAATCTTTTCGCCAAATTTCAGTCAATTGTCGTCTTGACCATTCTCCAATATGCGGACTCTCATGCAAAGTGTGTCTTCTTATGAAAATAATGTATAATTTTTGATGCAATATCACCAAAAACAAGTGAATAACTGTATTACGCGAAATGATGTAGGGTATCTAATGGTCAATCTTACACGTTATTTACTATAATTGCGCCAATCGCAGACTTGTCCTATGCCAATAAAAATCTGTTATAAATATTTCCTACGGACAGCTGACATGTCATTATAGATATCGAACAAGTAACAACATATTCCGCTATTCGAATGTGTAGATATAGTGTGGTGGGTATTAAAGATTCGTTTTGAGACTGACATTACTTTCTTGCTTGTTTTATATATATTGTGCACTTCTCATCGAACGACGTGAAACTGTGAAGATTAACGACAGCGAAATTTAAATAAATTTTCTTTTTTAGTTGTTGTAATTTCGCATTCTAATTGAAAGTTTAATTTGTATAATTTTACAGGAAATTATCATTATTTTTTCTTTTTTTTTTTTATTATATTAAACTTGATTTAACAAAATATGTTTACATACATATCTTTAAAATGAGTCATTTCTGATAACTAAAAAGTTATACTATTATATTGTAGTATGAAATAATTCGAGAAATTCTAGCATGCGAGAATAAAATGTTACAAGCACTCAACAACTTACATAAAATAATAGCACGAAAAAAAATGTCTCCTCTTCTAAGCTATAAAAAATAATTATTCATCACACGAACGCTTGCTATGCTATATAATGTAAATACGTTTACACGATATTCAAAAATGTACCCTATGACACGCCGATTAAATACAAAGTGATAACCGGCTCCTCCGGCCAAATGGGCAATTCCCACCAATTAGGGGTTTCCATGATTCATGGGGAGTAGAAAAGGGATATAGATCATTTCCTTCTCCTGGACAACTCGACAATTATCATTTCTGTCACACACACGAAACATTCTTCAAACACATTTTGGAAGCAGTAAAACAGCGACCAGCGGTTCTACGTTGTTCTTGCGCAATAAGATACCTATAGTTCCCAATACTTTGGGACCTTACTCTATTCAGCTTGAAACTACTCTTGTCTTTGGCTTGCCGACACTTCTTGAGCTGGCATTCAAATTTTTTCCCACAAATTTTCAAAACGGCGCAATACCGTGCTCTCAACCACCCTATCACTTTTTATATCCTTAAGAATCTGTAGCATTAATCTTCTCATCAAATGGTAAATATAGTGTGATGTATGGTATGAATGGTCAGTATAGTGCCGGCTCTGAGAAAAGCATAATATAAAATTTGTTTCTTGTAAATTGTCTTTCCTGTTTATACCCTATACTACTTGTGATGGCTTGTGCGGATGTTTGTAAAACTCAAAAGAACGTAGGATAGATCTGCCACTTAATATATCGCCCGGCTAAGAGTCATTGTCTGAATCGATTTAACTTAGCTCTCTAAGAATTTAATTTTTCTTTTAGTCCTTAGGTTTTCTTATCCAATGCACTGGTCACACGTTTTGGCATGCTTTAGGATTTACCATTGATACAAGTCTCCTCAAAACAATGATAAATTCTAAGTTCAATAAAATTACATCTTGACATATGATACGCGGTGTATTAAGTTTGTGCGAACGTTTGTAGCATCCCGAGAGATTTGTCGTAGATCCACCTAAATTTATCTGTCCGTCGCGCCGAGTAATAGGGTTTCGGCATTCTAAATTGGTGTAAAGCCTTTGGATCGGATAGGGTAATTTTTTGAACCACTTGCCATATAACCGTTCCTACGAAAACTGAAACATTTTTATATGGTAAAAAGGCCCAATTTTCACAACTTCTTTAAGAAAATTCGTTCAAAATAATAATTTGACATAAAAAATCATTTTAACGATTTTGGGCCACACAGATCTATTTTTTGGATCCTAATCAATAGAAGAGTTGTAATGAAAAATAAGCCTTTATAAATCAAAAAGATCTAGTTTTTAAAGCATTATGACGAAAATTGGTCCTTAGTAAATTAACTATAAGAAATTTGGATCACAAAGGTTTACTTCTTGGGCTCCCATGCAAGCCCGCCGTTCTTACGGCTACAAATTTGTAATTAATTGCTATGACAAAAACACCTGGAAAATAATAAAATCTTTGGCAAGTACATTAAATTTACATAAATTTAGACCCCGTGGACACTTGAGTGTCCCCCAGTACGAAGGCTTTCATGGAAATTATGGATTTGCATAAAAATAATGTGTAATCTTTGATGTATTATCACGAAAATTAATGAATGACTGTATTAGGGAAAGCGCTGCATGGTATCCAAAGGTCGGCCTTGCCCGGCTATGTCATTCTTACTTGTTTCTTACGAAATTTAACAAATCCTTTTTTAAGAGAGAGTTAGCACAGCAACAACAAATCATTACAGAAACTATCATTTCAAGTATGACGAAGAAGAAGAAAAACAAGTAAGAAAGTTATATTCGAATCGGGGCCGGATCTCGCATACCCACCACTATGATTTTCGCATTCTACTCTCCAAGTTCTTTTATTCGATACCCATATCGCTAATATTACTAAGAAAAAAGTGTTCGCGGTGTCTATCATATTCGTTTTAAGATTAACCCATTTTTAGGCGGATCACTTAAGGAATGTACAAAATAGTTTTAAACATTCGGTCTTGTTTGTCTTATGATAAATAAACATAAAACTTCAAAAAAGTGAAAAAAAACGAATTTAATCACTTGTAACTTTGTGTGGGCATGGCGGATGTTTCCCACTTTTGCAAGTAAGAAGTAGAAGTATAGGTAATAGTAAGGTAAATATGAAAAATTACAGCCTTCTAACTTTTATAGTTTTCGCGTAAGAAGCAAACATCCAGAAATTTTTGTTAAAAAAAACGCAGTTCCGTTTAGTTTACGCCCTACTCCGCGCTTTCGTTCCGACCGATTTGACTCATTTTCAAAACCAACATGCGTGCAAATACTTATAATATTTCCACTATATTTGAAGGCGATATCTTCATTTTGGCGACCAGAAGAGTGCCAACAACACACACCACACAAACAGACAGACGGACAGACATAGCTAAATAGTGTCTCTGTAGCTTCCTTTTGGGTGTTACATCTTGCAGTGGTGGGTATAAAAAGAAATGAGATTATGGAGCAAAAGTGATTCTCGAGACTCTAATTGCAAAAGCGTTAACATTGAAACCGGTCCAAGTCGGATAACAAAAGCACTTACAATGAATAAATAAAATAAATGAAAATAACAAATTTCTTGAAAATTCTTATTACAAATTTTTAATAGAAAACACGCACTGGAAAGTTGTAGCTATTACATCTCTACCTGCGCGATATTATCGAAAAAATAATCGAAACGGCGTAAGAGAAAATAACCTGCTCTCCAAGTGTAAGAAGCGCCACTCAAATGTGAAAAGTCCATTACTTTCATTATATTATTCATGTAACGTCTAAACCACGGCCGACACAAATTTAAGAACAGTATCTCTTCGCGAACTGTGAACGATGACTCAATTGCTAGTCAAAATTGTTTTTTAAATGTGTTCGCTTTTTTTTTACTTCAACTCTTACAACTATAGTGCGGTAAGTTAGAAAGATAACTTTATTATTATAAGCAATGCTTTTCTGTTTACATCCAACCACTTATTAGGTACTTGACTTGTTTATTTAACTGCTTTATTTCAATCACTTGGCTTAACAACAGCAAAATGCGACTCCTAGACTTACCTGTTCTGATTGCATTTTTTGTAGTGTTCGCAAAATACCGACTAAATTATTCAGTACACTCTACGGCCGATTAATAATTATATATAATATTTTTTAATTTAATTGCATTTGAAAACTTTTTAATTATTTCATTCTTACCTATGTATGACATTATCTGTTTATATGAACTTTTAAAAAGAATATTGAAAAATTAGTTGCTTACGTTCAAGTAGAGTTTACGCTCTTCGTTGAGTTTTGTAAAATTCAGTTTACAAGTGCCTCAAGATTGACAATGCGTGTGAAAGTCTAAAATTGCTTTCTAAGCAAATTTGTTCAAAATGTCGTAAATTAGTTAATGCAAGCAAGAAGCAAACCAAAGAAGATATTGCAGAGGGATAGATGGTAGAAGAGGATAAACATATCAAATCAAATCTCAAAATGATTTTAAGCTCGTCTAGACCAAACTTAACATACCTGGTACCACAAGTGGTATGGGATATATGTATGCATGTACCGTTTACAAATTGCCTCCTCTTTGCTTTTGTCCCCAAATAAATTATTTTTATGTGAAGAAATAAGTCCTAAATAACATATTGGCCGCCAAGCCTCAGAACGGACACATAGACATCATCTCGAAGAGGAAATTCCCCTTTCCCTTTTCATTTCTAGGAAGTGACAAACGGCGCTTATGAAAACCGCATCCCATTTCGATTATTTAGTTATGATGGATTTTCTTGCTTTTCTTGTTCTGGAACTTATTGACCGATGTATTGTGTAAAGTATCTTGCGGTCAGCTAAACACACCGCGCTACCGATTATGACAATTTATAAATATTCCATTATTTCATTAAATCATTTGCATAAAAAAATTTTTAATCACTATTTTATTGTGGTTGTTGTTGTCGTAATTGTGTTTTTGTTTTCATTTTTTTTGCCTTCAAAGATAAGTGCAAAGTAAATTATATAAAACACTGCTCAGAAAATTATATTCGACTCGAATCTTGAATACCCATCAGCTCACACATCACGGTAACGGATATTTATGATCTATAGACGCCACCTCGGCATTTTAAACGGCCCGGTCAGATAAATAACTTTTGTCAATCATAATCACATGGAAACTTTCCTCTTTATACCCAATAGCACTGTTATACCGATCGATTCAGAATTATTTTCGGAATCTATCCAAGCATGTCTGTCCGCCTGTCCTTCCGATGTCTGCCATGCATTCTTGTGCTCTACGTGCAGGTCGCAATTTTGAGATACTTTAATGAAATTTCGTATACTGACGTGTTTTGGACCAACGGCGAAAGTTTTTGTTCGGATTGCAGCACTTCTTTGATCACTACCCATATGACGATTTATTTTGAAAGGTTATTTAGTAGTTAGTTAGAATAATACTATTGCAGCATTCTAGAGTGGTGAGAAAAATTGGGGTTGGACGGCACAATTTTTTGAACATCCTCCTACAATGACTAAATTTTTATATGGTAAAAAAGTCGAACTTTGAATATTTCATAGTAAAAACTGGTTCATAATAGCGGAAATCAAGTTCATCTAATTTGGACTAGATAGGTCTAATGTTTGGATCCCATCGTATAAAAGGATTCGCATGAAGTATAGATCTTTGTAGAAATTTCCTCAAGATAGTAATTTAACACAAGAATAAAGTTTAAATATAAACCACATGGATTTACCTCTTGGGTCCCGTTCCATGTAAAGTTTCTCATGAATAGTAAGCCCTTTACAAAAAGGTTTAATTTTTAACATTTTATGATGAAAATTGGTCCATACTAGCAACTTAGCAAAGAAAATTACCCATAAGTATTTTGGATCAAATAGATCTATTTTTTCGAACCCACATGTATACAGAGGTTATCATGGCAAGTAAGGCCTTTTATAGCGAGAAGGTTCAATTTGTATGATTATGTTAATGACGTAAATCGCTGAAAAATAAAAAAATCTTTGGTCAGCAAATGTAGTTTTGGATATGATGTTCCGTGTATCCTCTGATATGAGGGCTTTCATGAAAAGTGCGCCTTCACATGAAAGTAATATTCTATTTTTAGTGTATTGTCACCAAAACTCGCGTTCACTGTACTAGACGAAGTGGTGTAGGATATCTAATGGGTGGTCTTCCCCAAGTGTCGTGTTCCCTACTTTTTTTTTTTGTTTTTGGTTTTTTCAGCTCCACCCTTTCACCTTTCGTATAACTTTTATTACGATAAAAAGCCTCACGATGAAAGAGTCGACTATTGGAATAGATCCATTTACTTTTGTTTTTTGAAGTTAACTCAAAGAAAGCAAAGTATTGAGCTAATGAAGCATGAGCATGATATCAACATAGAAAACCATACGAAAAGGTGCAATTAGATCGGCTTTTTGTTCTTATGCTGCAAGATTTCCCATATTGGGTCGTTTCATATGGTGCGGGTGTTCTGCGCTTAATCATCGCCCTAGCTGCACTTATTTTTGCTGATAGCTTTCAATGGTGACAATACTATACACATACAGCTGATCTCTTCAAATGGAGACAATATGAATAATCAGTTTTGCCGTTACGTTTCGAAAAAATGAAAACTTTTGCAAGTCAGCGACATGGCGGTGTAGGCCTTAAAAACATTACTTGGAAAAGCCAAATACCCAGGATTAACGAATACGCCGCCTTTTGAAAGTGAAAATTGTGCACTCTATAAATAAATTTCTGTCATAATTTATGGCATATCTGCTTAAACCTTACGGTTTCACAGATCAAATTGCAAAACAAGTTGCAAAAATATTTCTCTTCAAAATATGCATACTCTTCTGGGGTCGTCTCCTCTATCGATTGTTAGGCCAAATAGCAAATTGGTTTTATTTTGTTGTAACCATTCGTCAGTAATTGCGTCTGTCATTAATGAAGGATGCGCAATAGGAAAATATAAAAATGTGCAGCTAATATTCTAAAAGTAACATGTAACATGTTGTAACCTAAAATGTCACGTATGAGTGGAAGTATTTATTTGAGTAAGACTTTCCTTTCAAGACTAAGTTCATACCACTGAAATGTTCCTTCTAGGATAGCAAAGATCTTATTAACAATTTTTAAAAAAATCTATTCACAAATTATTTACTGGAACTTGGTACTACAATGCTTTTGCTGATCTTGTCCGTTTGAGTATCTCGATTCAACTCTCTTGACTCGACTTCCGCAAATATTCCACTTTACAAGCCAGTTAGCGATACCTAACTTCGTTCTGACATTTTTGCGTTCATTCGTTTTTCGCCGAAATGCTCAGCGAATTGTTGTTAATGTTTTCGCCTGTCGCCAGATGCGTCGGCAGATAAAGCATTGTGAATGTGCCTTTGACTCAGACTCTCACATATAGAAGAAGAATTCTTGATGGAAGATGAAATTGAATGGAATTGGTTTATTATCGTTTTTAAGCCCCATGTCCGATGCTGAAAAGTAAAACAACTGTACCATTATTTTCATAACGCAACGCTGGCAAGGACAAATCGCAAACTGAATAAGGTGGGAGGTCGTTGAAAAATTTCGTAGTCTATAAGCAATTGCCTGTCGTCTGCCACTGATGAACAGCGTCCAGAGACATGCACGTCGGTGTATGAGGTCTTAACTAATGAATTCAACCATAATTCGAAAAGCCTATTGACGGGATAAGCACGTCACTCTCTTTAAATTTTCAACAGTATTTTTATTTACATTGGCAAAAGTCAGTTCATTGCTGTCTACACAAAGAGAATTTTCCTTATTATTTACCTTGAAACCGGTAAAACGCTAAAAGAACGAAGAGTATTACGTGTTTGAATCTGTTGAATCAATTGGCGTATGACTTATGAGACTTTTCGATAACGTGTTTGTTTTATATTTCAAATCTGAGCGAAATTCTTGTTACTGAGCTCGTTTGTCCATTTATGGACACCTTTCTTTTGTTTTCTATATCCTCATTATACAAAATACATATGCTGGAAGAGACGAGACATATTTTCGTCTTTTTAAATCGAAAATTCATTCGAAAGCAAACAAGTTGGTGCCTCTTAAAAGTTTCTATGTATACCGCAATTTAATTTTTGTTTGCAGTTTCTTTGTTTATCGTAATGTGTCCGCTAGATATCAACCTAATGGAACATTTGAATTTTAAGAGAATCAAATATATATACGATACGTCACAGTGCAAAGAAGTAAGAGAAAAATTTCAAATACTCATTTACGCCGAACGGCACAATCGCTAGCTGTTTGTTTACATAAAATAAAAAATTTAAGAAAAGCTTTGCGCGATGCTGACTTCTTTGTCTGATTGTTGGTTCTTCATTAAAATCCAATCCACCACACTCCACAATAATCTCATACGACATTTAATCAGTTTTTATTGCAAAATTTTTAAATAAATACTTCTTTAGAAGTTACAAAAAAATTATTTTCAAAGCAACATACCTTACCTTAATTTAAAAAAAAAAAACTACAAACAAAATTCGTAAAAAAAAAAAAAGTAAGAACAAGGAGATACTTTTTATCGCGCTACACTTTAACACCAACGCGGAAACAAACAAATAACGCAACAATTGAAATCAAAAAGTACTGAAAGCAGCCCAGACCGTCAGCGGCAACAATGATTTCACGAGTGAGGGCAATTGTATGCTAGCTTTGAAATGAGAAAGAGTGTCTGCACAGTTACTTGCATATACATACATAAATAGAATGCTTTTTGGGAATTTTTTTTCTTACTGTTTAGTTATCTTTCGCTTTTTGTTTTTTTTTTTTTTTGGTTCGCTTTTTGCTTTTTCTTGTGCAATTAAATTTTAACTGAAATCTTTTATTTTCGGTGAAGTTCATTAGAGAGAAACTTCATTAACTAGAGCAGAGTAATCATAATAGTGTTTAGTAAACAGCAACTGTTGCTTTTAACAAGTTTTCTTAATCTCGCATCAACGTCACTCTCGCCCTTTCTTTAATAAATAATTTAAAAGCGTCTTAATGTTTTTCTTGCATTTTTCTTTCTTTCTTTTTTTTTTATATTTTCACTTACCGTAGAAATATTGCATTTTTGCAAAAAACAAAAATATATCTCGAGTAGGTTTTAATTTAATGGCAAATGTTGCAAACAATTCCTTGATCGATCTGTTGACTAAGCAGCTATTTACTGATAACTGAAATAAATTTTAAATCTCCATTAAGTTTTTACTTTTGCTTTACACCAAAGGTGACCAAATAACCCAAAAAAAAAAAAAGCAAAAACAAAAAAAAAGTTCAATTTTGCAGCCTTTATCCGTCCAATGCGGCTGTGCAAGTTCGACTTTATTTGTCATAGAGTCAGTCGTCCAATACTGCAATTTTTTTTAATTTAATTTAATGACATTAAATTATCTAAATAATATTCAGATAGAAAATAATGATATCTAGTTAATTAGTAATATCTTAACTGGCTGATCGGAACTAATGTCTCATTGAACACTCCGAGAACTGATAGCTCTATCAAGTTGAACGTCGGCATTATGCAGAGTATGGCAGCAGGCCTAGAAATATGTAGCTCCTGAACTTGAAATATTTCGCCTGAAAGTATACTAAACTTTTTCAAAACGAATTAAAAACGGAAAACTGAAATATAAATAGAAGTGTATATATGAGCAAAGGTAGACGGCAAGAATTATCCTTTCTTCATCATCTTCATTCTTTTAGGTACTCCGAACCTATACTAAACGCATATTGCTAATTTCTGCCTCAACGCCATGATAATTGATAGATTGATAGATAGTCTCTATCAACTTGCAAATCGCTCTCTATTCAGGTCTATCAAGTAATAAAAAGTAAACTTATTGCAAATATTTAATCAGTTTATATTTACAGTTTTATGCTTTTTCAATTTCTATACTCGCCCTCGACGGTGGCGGTATATTCGTTTTTTTTGAAACGTTTGCGACACCCAGACAGAATGCTTTACAGATTCTATAAAGTACATGCACTGTTGACCAATATGAAATTTAAAAAAAAAATCTAGACATGTCCGTCTGTGTGTCTAAGATGAACATACTTCTAGTCGCGAATAAGGAGATATCAGCTGGAAATTTGGCAAGACCACCGCAACTTCCTGCAAGCACGTTGGCATAAAAAATAGCCCAAGTTGATTAAAGGAGATGCCTATACCCTCCATTTTCAAAACCAAAAATAAAATTAAGCTCATTATGGGTAAATTACAAAACAAAAGAAGAAGGATAAGGCCTTTCAATTCCTTTCTATGGATGATTTTACAGTATATCTATGCAGAGCTATTTTGTCTTTCTGTTGTTTTGTTTAGGGTGTCGGTGGTGGGAATGACGCATGTGCCCACAGCTGGATGTACTTTGTGTGCAGTATTTTTTATATATAAGGCATCTGTTCACTTTCTGTTCTGCTCGTTATAGTTACCTGGTAACCCCAGAAAGGATGTCTATCCTTCAGGTTAGGAGAAAAAAGTTTCCATTTTGCTTTGCTTCTTTCTTACATTACTCTTAAAATTATGTATACAGTTCATATGCTCTTTTAACGTTAACGTTAACGTTCACGTCATCTTTGCTTTTACCAAAAGCAACAAGTAATGAAAGTCAAGGGCAGTACGGCACTACCCACATGAATATGCCCATACTTGTTGTTGTTGTTGCGTATTGCTGTTCGTTTTTTCGACATGGAAACTCAACGAATAAGTGAAGCATGTCTGTATGCCTAAAAAGTGAACATTGTTTACCCGCTAGATATATTAAATGTGCTTAGATGTGTTATCCTTTGCTTTTCAAGGGCAACTGCGAAAATTTTCATATATCGCTATCTTCTATCTTCTTGTTTGCGTATTTAACACAAACAAACTATTTCCAAAATTTTCAATTTCGATTTTTTACAATCACATTCAGCTCATACATATATATATGTTCACGTTTCAACGCTCCTCCGCGGAACGACGTGTGGAACAACGAATAGAACGAAATGTACGATAACGTAAAAGTTTTAAAGACACCAGAGAAAGCTAAAATCAATTCCTTCGAATGTTCAGCGATGATCATGAAATTTATTTTCCACTTGACATTCGCCTTATACAATGTATTAATTGCTTGCGCAATTCTATACTTATCTTTTATAGATAATTTAGCGTTCATGTTAGGGGCAAAATGAAGACAATTCAGTCAATATGATTAATAGAGCAAATAAAAGTAACAATGGCTCTGATAAAGAAGCGTTTAAACCAAGTGCATACATAACAAAAAAGGAATATCCGCATACAACTAATATAATTAAATGATAACATTTTATAAGATTTTTATATGAAATGTTCACAATCCGGCCGCTCGTAATTGAGCATTAATCGATAAGAAGCCATATAAATATTAAATGAAAAATTGCGTACAAACGTTAGTTTAACGATTTCACTACGAAGCCTCGCGTATCTAGGATATCCTTTGATTCGTCAAAAAATTGAACCGTTGCGGACTCAACAACGTTAACGTTTACAAAGATAAAATTTTTCTGCCACATACGAATAGTTTTTTTTTTTTTTTTTATGTCCTTCTACACACTATGCATGGAGTCTGTCGTACGCTTAAAAAGCGTAGAAATATCAATCGAAGACGCCATTAGGTTTACATATGCATCTCGCGGATTATGTTTTAACTTTTACTTTTTCGACTCTTCTTCCTCGCAAATTAGTCAAATTGTAAGATCTTAGCGTCTGTCACACAACATCACTCGTGGCAATTTGCAATTCAGTCGTCATATAACTTATCAAATAATTATTGCATGTATTGCACACACGCAATACTTGCACTATCAAAGACTTTTTTAGAAATGCGCTTTTATGAGTGCATTCTTGAGAGAGATAAAAAAAATATTTTATTTAAATTTAAACCGTCTTTAAAGCATTCCTATAACAGAAATGATGATCGACTGGATGGTGCGATTATAATTACTACCGAACAATACGATGAAAGGACATTTTAAATTGAAAAAACATAAGTTGACATACGCACACACATACACGCACATTTTCAATATATCGTTCAAAATTTTAACACGCTTTGTTAGGCAGAAGGGAAATAGAATAGAAGCTCTTGGTTGAGTGCATTAAAGCAATCAAAACGTAAGTTGGCCAGTGGTGCTTGGACCTTTAGGCGAGATGGGAAATCTCTATTGCAAGAATGCTGAACAATATGTAAAAAGAATGTATAACTTTTCCCTTCTTAGACGTGACTAAGCTTAGACTAAGCTTATGCATGTTTGGCAATGATATCATCAGTAAACTAAGGGCTACGTTCATATTACATATAAATAAATAAATATATGTATATATAGAAATTCTCCATATGATCATTAAAATAGCCTAAAGATCAGTGTAGTTATAACATGAATAGGTAGAATTATTTGATTGTTCAAAGATCCAACATACGGGCATTGCATGACCCACTGTTAAACAATTCTTTCCGTGAGTTCTTCGTACAAGTCGTCACCAGCATTCTAAATTGTTCAGATTCTTCTTCCTAGCCCTGTTCGCCGACAGATCTCTGAGATCACATTAGCTTCAAGCAGAAGCATTCAGTTTACACTAAGGTGTATACATAAGTATGCAAAAATTCGACTTTTCGTCAAAACCTAAGACCTATAACAGTATTATTTGAAACCACCATTTATCCGAATTGGATTCTATCAAAGTAATTTCAATCCATGCACGGATATATTGTTCACTATCAAAAAGTAAACAAGTAAAGCCATTATTGTCGGACAAGTCCACTTAAACACTTCGCCTAACACAAATCTTCATTTATTCTTCTTGCATGTAAAAATGTACTTTTCATGGGCGGCAGCCCTTAAACCTGTCTATGGTCGTCGCAAAGTATCAAAAAATAGGTTTTGTCCCTAAAAAAGCGCTTCCTTTCCACGAGAGACCCCATATTGCAAGCCTCTATAAAATAAACCTGTACTCGTGGTGTAAATTTAAATTTTATGTGGAATTCATATTGATTCAAATTTTTCATATCAATTTAGTCTTTCCCGGTCAGTGATTTCTTTATTTTTTAGACTAGTCATAAATGTGATCCAGCCCGATTCACTTTCAACTATCTATCTATGGACCAGAATAAATCAGTATAGCAAACTTCGTCAGAATATCTCTGACGGATGGACGACCGACTAGGCCAGCTTAAATCAATTTAAATTCATTTTAATAAACGATGAATCTATCTCAAGTCCTTGTGAGGTTTACATACATCTATATGAACTTAATATATCCTATATCACAAGTTATGTAAACGATAAAAAGGGCGCTTTTTCATATCAAAGACTGCTTAAAATCAATTGGCATCACACCAGCAAGCAACAGGTTTCAAGCATTATACATGTGCGTTCACTCATTTGGAAAATGAGTTGGGTTATCAATTACATGTAAATTAAATACTGGAAGAGGTGTATAAAATTTCATTCTTTTAATTAAAGCAGCAAAAATGTACGTATATACATTTCCTACTTAGTTGCTTAGTTGTTATGACAAACATATATGTATAAGATAATGCTGAAAGCGAATAAGATAATGATTTGCATGAATGAATTTTTTTTCGAAATTTTAGAATTAATAAAAAGATGATGCAGATACAATCGTAACGGAGATAATGGTCTGGCAAATGGTGCTAAGAGTTTAGGTTAACGCTATTTAGCGTGTAGTGTGGACGATATATTACGTACAGGCATTGAAACTTAACAAATATCGATGTAGCTTCTAGTTATTCTCTACGTTCTTCCATTTCTTTTTTTTTTTTTTTTTTTTTCAAGATCAATAACATTTTAATTTACTTTGTTTTTTTTTTTT
>CCAG010004390.1:0-50665 GCA_001077435.1 Glossina morsitans morsitans | reverse complement strand
TTGTTTTTTTTTTTTCATATTAAATTAATTATCCATATGAGGTTTTAGAGGTAGATTGTTAATAGCGCCTTAGAAAAGGGGAGAAGTTTTTTAAACAGAAACTAAGCAGGTGGGTAATTGCATACGAAAAATTTAACTATCGATTTCGCCTGTGTGATCGTTTTGCATTATATGTGACATCATCACCTACTATTTTTCATTAACTCTTGTTTTTTTTTTTTGGGATAATTTATGCGCAACACCTATGGAATACTCTCTCTCTCTCAAAGCTGTTGAATAAGACGAGAGTAAAATTAGCTATCGTTTCGAACAAATTTGCCGTAAAATTGAATGTTCAGAGTTGCATTTATAAGAAAAAACGGCTGTAACAGAAACATATCAAAAAATTTTAAATTTGCGAAAGGTAAATAAAATACTGTTAAATATGATTAATAAATAATCAAGTAAAGTTAATCACATATAAATTGTAGACAGAATGACTCCTATGCTCACTTTATGCTGTTTAACGGAAAAATAACTCCAACGATATAAAAGCATTGTGGAAAGATGCGTTGGTTTGTACAAAGTTTACCACCATATTTGTGTCTTTATTAGTGTTTTAGTAGGAGTAACTGTAATTTATTATTTTACTTTATTTTATATTATAACCTGCAAATTTTATATAATTATATGTTTATTTATTTCCGAATGATACTGTCGTTGTTCACTCGATATTGGATGTTTATAAACAAAACCAACGATGACGTTAATGACACATAATGCCAAGTACAGAGATTACCTTTCATTCATCGTCAAAACAAACCAGACTTAATGAAAGTATGCATAATTATATCGGCCGCAAGTTAAATTTTATTTTCAAGTTTCGTGCTTTTAGCACGAGAGAATATACCTCCTTCTCTCATATCCACCAAATAAGACGAAAGCTAGGCGACGGTTTCATGATAAAAAAAAATACTTACATGCTTTGCTTTGCTTAATTGCAAGCGCGTTCACACTTCACTGACCACTCTTGTTGAAATGATAAACCCTTTCGCATTATTTAATTTTTTTCCTTTTCTGTTAATGCTTATTAGTTTACTTTATGTCAATTTATTATAAATTTTATATATAATTTTGCTTTTATCTGTTTTTGTATGATTTCTTTATCGATTCTATCTCATGTTGGCTGCTTGCCATTTACTTTCCCTCAATTTTGTTTGAAATAAATATCGTAAGGAGAAAGCTATACATAATGCAAAATGCACCGTCATAACGAAGGAAAGTTAACCATATAATAGTTAATCAATATCCAGAAGTGAAAGAATGATATGAAATGGAGTGGAATAGGTGGAGCAATTGAAGTTATCAAATTTTAGCACTGCAGATGAACAAATAATGCGGGTTGCAGATGGACTGCATTGTAGACTGCTCTTTTGCAGAGTCCTTCAAGAAGTACAATAATCAAATGGAACAAATTGCGTGCACCAAGTTTATTATATTTCCATATATGAAGCAAAGGGGTACATTGTTTTCCACTCTCTAGAGGTTGAAGTATTTATTAAAAATGTAAATGAAGGAAATATCTAACTTTATTATATTTTTCCTACTAATAAATTCAAATCTTGCAGTGAGACGACAACACTGCTCTTCCTTGCAAATAAATTTATTGTTTTTGTTTTGATCTCAAAATTCATTAATTAAATCTAGAAATTCACAATTACTTTAATTTCTTGAATTCTTAATTGTTTTTCCTTCTATTTTATAAAAAAAAAAAAAAGCAAACAAATTGCAAAATGTTAATTGGAAAGCCCAGAAAGAAATAAGAAAATATGTTATTAAAATTAATAATATTCAGCCTAATACTTTTCATAATAATATATTGGTGAGTAATAGAGTACGTTAAGGCAAAGAGCAAATATGCATTAGTGACTTAATTTATCGTTTAGGGTTTTGCCAACCAGCATCAGTTGGTATTTGGTGAAAAAATTTCGAGTCAAAGTTCGTATTGGACGTATCAGTTTACCTTATCTAGCCTTAAAGAATGTGCACGTCAGCAAAAGTGGTTTTTCAGTGGTAAGTAAAATAATGGGATAATATATTACGTCCACATCCAAAAATCGTCATTTTTAAACCAATATTATTAATATCATATATAGTACTCAGCCAGTACAGTGCTACCGACTCTACCTATCTCTAACTTATCTTTCAATAGTTTTAATCATCTGGAAATATTTCTAGATATATTAAATAATAATAATTAGATAGAGCTCCGTCTGATTTATTTACATCGCGAAGAGGATACTTTAATTGGTCGAGTTTATCATTATTTCTTTGTCTCGTTGCATGCTTACTTACGAATGCCTTTTTGTTTTTAGCAAATCGAAGAAGTCTGTCTGCGTAGCAGTTTCTTCAATACCGAAGTCACTAAGTTGTTATCGATTTATGTCAAGGATATACGAATTAATAAGGATATCCAAACTAAGAGCGATGAGCACATTGAGGAGTTTATTGGACGTTCACGCTGCAAAACGGACGGCGTTGTAAGTAATGTTCTCGATTTTCGCCATGCGAAGGTACCACCTAGCATTCTGACCTTTGCCCAATTTATGGCTGTACACATTAATAACATATCAGTGGTGCTGATGAATAACGATTTCGATCCAGGATGGTTTATACATGCTATCGCTAAGGAATTACATTTGGATGGCAGTATTGTGCATAATGCAAAAACATTGCTAGTCAATGTAGCTCTCAACGAGGCGCAGGTAATTAATTGTAATGATAATGATAAACTTATGATAATTTTAATTGTGAATTTCTATTAGGCTAAAATTTTGCGTCACTGTTCGATGCGTCGTCAGTCTTTGGAAAATCTAAACAGAATACGTCCATGTCTGGGCGAAATAAGTTTCGATATTGCCTTAGATGCTACCTTATTTGCTCACGATCCTTTATCGGTTGATGTAAGATATTTGTATACAGTAGCATTCTTCAAAGCATTTTCCTCATTTAATTTCTTCAATTAAATTCAGACCTTAACCGTCGATATGAATAAAGCTAAATCTACCATTCATGGAGGACTTTACGATTTCTTAAGTGAAGCGAAAAAGAGCACTAAACCTGAAAACAAATTATCTAGTAGACATCACACGGAATTCTCTAAATCTAGTTACAGCAATGAATCATATCAGAAAATTGCTCCCATTATGCCCAAAAATTTCAAATTTATTATTAAAGCGGCTACATTTTCGGCTGTCAAGGAGAACTCTCAAAATGATTTTAGCGCCAAAATGCAATTGTTTAGGGTAAGTGAAGCGTAATATGAATATGGATGGATAAATAATTACCATACAATAACGTGTGCATGTTCATTTTTAATTTTTTATTTTTTTTTTTTTTTTTTTTGTACTATCTGGAAACAATCATTGGATATGCAAATGTCTCCGCCGGCCCGCCGTGCAATTCTCAATTTCGCAAGAAATTAATAAGAAAATTTAAACGCACCCCTCAAGCAGAGCAAAACGTTGAAATAGGAGGCATCTAGAGAATGTTAGCTCACAACAGCTCGTTGATTAAATAGACTGACCAAATGTTTGTAATGAGTAAATGTGCGCATAAGAGATATCGCAAAGCATAACGTACATAATCGGAAGATAGCAAAGTTGTTCAGGGTGAATGGTATAATGTCCGTGTATCTTCCGTCAATTCATTGAAATCACGAGTACGACTTTAAAAAATGTCGTAGTTTTCTTAATAAAATGTTAACGATTAGTTTAAAATCGGCTCATTAAAGTGAAATAAGGAGAAGAATATATATGTGATTTTTACATTTTAGAGAAGTACGTAAAAGTGCTGCCGTCAAATCGTAAAAAAATATGCGCGATAACTGTAATGCACTGTACATTCGATATACCGTTTGAATGAAGCTTCGCCCTATTTTGCAATCTTGGTCTACAAGCAAATGGTGGACAATAATAGATTCGATCCAAGTCGAAATTAATAGTTGTGTTCTTAGTCGAGAATAGGCACAATGATGAGTCTCGATATCGATTTCTTAGAAATATTTTTCTGAGCTACAAAAAAGTAATTACATATAAAGTCAATCCACTCTTAATACTGAAAATTTTTTTCTGCTTTTTTTTTTTTTTTTGTCTTGAGAGTAGGTAACACAAATTCGCCTTATTTTTCTCACGTTTATTAAATGTGTTTTTTGCAGATCACAGGCAAATTTAATTCGAAATCATTGAATGAGTTGGCTAACCTACCTACCTTATCTTCTGAAATAATGTTACAACACTTGGATATTGATACCAAATATGAAAAATTGTTATTTATAGAACAGTTTAGTATTGAATCAATGGTAAAGTTATACATAGCTTATATATAAGCTACATTTCATGAAATTATGTTAATTTTTCTTTTTTTTATGTTTTATTTTAGCTACAAAACGATATTTTGAATTTGTATGTGAAATTGAAAACTTTTCAAATTATTTATAATCACATCGAAATTTTTGATTGGGTGCATAACAATTTTTTATCGCGTAAGAAGCAAACTCAGCAACACCGTGGTCAACCTTTATTGTTACAACAAAAATCTTTACCCAATCAGTTGGGCGCTTGTTGGCCTAATCAGTCTATGAAAAGCGAGACTTTGCAAAAAGATGAAGAATTTCTACGTAATAAGGGTCTAGTTGAATGGATAATGAAACGTGTGATTATTAAAGGTTGTGCTGAGTTCTTTAACGTTTCTATGCTTATGAAGTTGGATGATGAATATGCCGCCATGAGCGTTAGTCATACGCGTTTAGTGTTGGAACAAATCGAAGAGAAGCGAAGTTCTTTGTATGGCAACAAATTACTAAATATGCTTCTAAATCAACGTCATTGGAGTGTTGAGCTAATGATTGAGTCCCTTTGGTGGTCTTTGGCTAATTCCATTAATGATACTAACAATTTAAAAAAGTCGCATTCGCCGGGTTCACCATTCTTTTTGGGTGTCAGTTTAATTAAATTAAGCTCTTACTCTAACGCTACTAAACTGGAAGTTTCCATACACACTTTACGCACCGAATACAGCATGACTTTGGCAAAATTTATGATTAAATCGCTACACTGTATCAAGCAATATGGAGGCTTGAAAACAGTCTCAACTAGCAGAACTACTTTCGAACAGTGCAGTAGCACAAACGGCGGCTTTACAAACTTATTGATTTCGGCAAAGATTAAGGACATCACAGCATATTTTATAAACCATTATAAAGCTTGCTTGCTGTTAAGTTTCTCGGAAATCACTTTGTCGCGTACACAGCAATTTTGTCATTTGAAATTAGAAGAATTCCAAATGGCCATTATGCGTTCCATGACGGCTTCGTCTCTGCGTTTAACCGATTTTACTGATATATTTGCCAGTTGTAAATTAATACGTTTGGAGTACGAAAGACAAGAAAATCGACGTCCCAAACTTACGGTCTATATACCGGGCAATACAGAGGCAATTTGGAACTCTAATCTGCATATGCACACTTTGACCTTGATTCGCAATATGTTGGAATTGAAAAATGATTTATCATTGCGAACGGGTCAACAGCGTAATGCTTTCGATCATCAGGAAAACGTAGATAATGCTTTAAATGCAGAATTAATTGTCGAATTAGCGGCGGAGCGCAGCATAATATTTGAAATAAAATTGTCCGAAAGGCATTCTATGCAATGGTTTGTTGAGAATTTGTTGTTCAGCTACAAGGACGGAAATTTAATACTAGCCGAAAATATATTCATTAAAATTGATGATCAACATATATTTACATTGAAGGACGTTGATATACGATCTCTAAGTAAATTAGATATGTTAATGGACGAAAGAACTAATTGTGAGGGCTTTGTATGTGCCAGCAACAAGGTCTGGGTGGCTACTATAGGAGCGTTTAAGGTAAGGTACTCACAACGAATAAAACGTCTTTTAAATGTATTGAAATTGTTGTCTTTAATCAATGTTTAGGCCATCTTTCCTTACGATCATGATTTCTATGACGCAGTACAAAATCAGTTTATCTCACATTTCAAGTGGCTAAAGATGATGCATAACTATAAGAAGAAACCGTTTACAGCTTTCTCTCCATTGCCCAGCGATTTAGTCATAAAGGTTGAATTCAAGCATCTACTGCAATTTATGCATTCTTATCAGTTTTCTTTTATATGTATATGCGATAGATCACCGAGTTTTTAGTAGAGATTAGTGATGATCCGTTCGAGGTTAAGTTACGTGATAATTATGTATTGTTGGTCGATGAATATTTAGAGAGTTTGAAACGTAAAGCTCTATTTGATAAAAAGATAGAGCAACGGTACTCGGAACGCCTTCTGAAGCCGGCCGGTAAAATCGAAAGCCTTTACGCCAATTTAGTTGAGAAAAATTCGGAAATCTACATTCAACGATCTAAAAAGATCCGTGAAAGTGGACCAGTACGTACTCGACTGTTAGCATGGATAATGACCGATGTGGAAATATTGGCTATGGCTGATCCTTCCATGCACGGTACCGAAAATGTTACACGAATTATGAGAGAAATTGACTCGGAGAGTCCATGGCCGGAAGAGGGTTTAGAGTTTACCACGTTGTGGTGTCGTAATGTTCACGTTAGTCTCTCAGAATGGAAATTTATGCTTAGGTATGTTGATATGTTATTAAAACGGCTTATTTAGCATTTACTATGCAAATTGAAATTAAAGTAACGCAAAGTGAACGTAGAGCTTGTTTCTTACGGAAATTGTAAACTTTTCCAGAGATTTTCCTCAGCCTATGTTTTATGTGAAAACTATGCATTTGTTTGGTATTTTATGTGGCGCTGAACAAGCTGCTTCAAAACGAGCCAAACGTGATGTTTACATTGAAGTTGGTGAGCCATTTGGCACTGATGTCATACAGCGCAGTATGACTGCTTTGAAGTTCTATCACGATTTCAATTGTGATTTGGAATTTTGTAGTTACGCCTTTGGTCCCTGCTGGGAACCTGTAATGGCTCAGTGTAATCTGAGCTTTGAAAAAATCTCAGCGCCATCCAAAGACCTTAGTCCACCGCTGCCGTTTTGGGATAAAATGCGCCTACTTTATCACGGGCGCTTAACGATGATTGTTAAACAATTCACAGTACTATTACATGCGTCTCTTGATCCGTACAATACTACCGAAGAGATGGAATTGACGTGGAATAACGCCGGCATAGTTTGGACAAATGCAAAGATTATGTTTAGAGGAGAACTGAATGTGAGTGAGGCTATCTCTTTTTAAAAATTTCGTCTTAATTCAATAATATGTATACACAGGTTACCGTACGTACTGCTTCACGTTACGATGATTGTCGCTTATTGCATTTTCCGCATTTAAAATTGACTTTTAAATTGAAGTGGGTTTGTCTGGCTAATCCTAACGATCATCATGCCGTTATGCCTTGCGCACCCGACAAATTGCCCGAATATTCGAGTAATCAGGTGCACGATTCCTTTCGGGCTTTTCGATCTCTTAACCTCAACATTTGGATATCGTTCGAAACAAAGCCAAAACCGGGTGAGGAAATTGAAATAGATATACCTAGTTTAGTGTTGTATGGCAGCACTTTGCGTTGGTTTGAAAGTTTAAAACTTATTTTGTCGGGAGTTACACGACCCACGCGGCGTGGTCCCGTTTTTAATAATATAAGACCACGTAAAAAACAGCTGAGCCGTCATTACAAAAAAGCAAACTTACAGATGAGTTTGCATCGTTTTCAAGTTCTCTACTGGATGTCTCATGCTCGCCACAAGGGCTTTCAGTTAAATGGAGGACGTGTTTCTTTTGGCTCCGAATATTTATTTACACTCAGCCCATTTAATGATGACTTAATACATCGGCCTAGGGCTGAGTGGTCTATTGTTTATATGAACTGCGAGTTAAATGATGCGGAAATTTGGCTAAAGTCCATAGAGCCTGAGAAGTTAGATAGCAGTTCCGAGAATATAGCCAGCGTTGATACATGTAAAAAAGTGCGATTTTATTTCTTGAGCGTAGCAAAAGTTTCATATGGACGCGAGGCTCTTATACAAACGGGTAACGAGGAAGAGGCTAAATCTAAATCCTCTACACCTACTCATAGGTTGGTGGTTCACGATTTAAAGGGTGCCTGGACAAAGAACAATCGTGATGTGGCGTTTGCTTTATTCGATTCGTTTATGAAATCCCAAAAGCTAAAAAATAATCTCTCAACGGAGGCTGTGAAAAGTTATCGAAAAGAAGGAAATACTAGTCTTATGAAGAATAAACGTACTGACAGCAGTATAACCTTGCCGAATAGTTCGAATGAAGTGTTACCACGTAAGTAGGAGGAAAGAATTTTCTTAAATTTTCAATAAAGCTATTATTAAAAAATCGAATTCGAGGATTCGGATATCTGAATGAGTTAGTTACAATATTTGCATAGTTTATCATATAAAATGAATTAATTGGATCTTTTTTTCAAATATGTGTTTTCATATTCGAATGCAGTTACGAATACCAACACAACAATTAAGAAGCCCCAACCAGCTAGTCATGCCACCGCCATGTTACAGCAGCTAATAGCCGAAGCTGATCATAAATTCAACGTGTACAGTGATGATCAAAGTACTCAGTCCAGGGAGCTACAATTGCAAGGATTGCAAGCGTGTTCTGCTCAGGATGTTATCCATGAAAATTGGTCCATATCTTTGGTTAATTCTCAGGTACTTCTCAAAGGTTCGGAGACGTATGGTTATGTCATAATAAGTGCTGCCAAAGCGGAAATACTTCAAAGAGTTCATCGGCCTGTGTGGCGTGATCGTTCTCTAGTGTCGAAGACTACTTGGAAGGGATTGCTCGAATGCATGCAGTATTATGCGACCGTTAGCGCTGGTGAACACGATTCACTATTGGAACGCGAAATCATGTGGTTGACTGTGGAAAATATACAAGATAAAGATGATACCGTAATCAATGACCTACCGGATATACCATATTTAGTAGGTAGTGGTCGAAGTGTAGGTGGGGTAGTGTCCGAAACAGTTGGCCCGACTTCAAATGAAAATTCTGGAGAGTCACAGCCTATACAACTTCAGCGTATTGTTTCGCGTTGTAAATGCGAATTTTTTTATGTTTGTTATGGTGATACCATAGATCCAAACACAATTACAGATCTTCCACAACCACCTTCCGAAGAAACTTTATCCCCATGGGAACGGCAAGATGATCCCGTCGATGCTTTTACTCTAATGCATCACGATTTGGATGTGTGCACCAATTCTTTGCAATACGCCATGATTTTGGACATTGTAAACAATCTGTTATTATATGTGGAACCGCAGCGTAAACAGGCGTTAGAAAAATTAGCACGAATGCGTTTTCAATTGCAATTACACTCGACGGAAGATCAAAAGAGGCCCATACAGCAAAAACAAACTCTGATACGTAGTTTGTTAATAAAAATACGTTCGCTTGAGAAGGACATTCACTTCATAAGTCAGAGAGCTGATGAAAGCGAGACCATGGAATGGAAATTGGAATATGAACGTGTTCAAAAATTAATACGGGAGAGTAAAGAGGAGTTGAATACCTTTAGCGAAGAATTGGACATGATGTTGTTGTGTTATAAAGAAACCCAATTATCGCAGCTGAGCAAAATCCAATCTAATGTGCGTTCGGACAAAACCGTTAGTATTGTGCGGGCGAATGAAATTTGCTTTAAAAGAGCTCAGTGGCGCCTTACTGAAACCGATGGCCAAATTGGTATAGCCGATTTAGTTTTAAGTGGCTTTTTGTATACGAAAAAATCGAAAAGTGACGATTCCGTGGAACATCTATTGGAATTGGGTAATATTCGTATGAATAACTTAATACCAAGTGAAATATATCGTGAAGTATTAGTGCCAACTGAAATACAAAAAGATATGCCCGTGGATACCCACAAGAGGGTATTAAGAGTTTTCTGCCGTGAAAAACCACCCGTGGGTGGCATTTCTGTTAAGGAGCATTTCGAAATTAATGTAGCCCCTATTACCATAGCTATAACTAAAAAATTTTATAGTACTATGCTCAAATTCTGTTTTCCCGATCGTGATGCTTCTGAAACAGAGACTGTTGACGATTTGGACGAGAACTCTTCGGGATCTTCAACATCCTCAGCTGCACAAACAAAAACTTCGAAAAAGCCTTCGAAATCGAAAAAGTCATCCAAAGACTCCGAATTTTATGTAAAAATTGAAAAAGACGATGTCGAAAAGATGAAAGAACGGGCAGAAAAAAATAAGTTGTTTATTTATATTAAAATACCAGAAGTACCAGTTCGAGTCAGCTATAAGGGTAATAAAGAGAAAAATCTTGAAGATATTACTGACTTCTCATTAGTTATACCCACATTGGAGTATCATAATGTTACTTGGACTTGGTTGGATTTGTTATTAGCGATGAAATCAGTAAGTCGTCGAGTGATATTATCGCAAGCTATTAAGCAGAAATTACAAATACATCGCCGATCTCCAGCTACTTCTGCCGGTGAATTTAATTCGCCTCAAGAAGAGGATAAAGCGAAAATGCTATTTGGCAATCGTTTGGCGGTAAGTTGAAATTAAGGTAAAAATTGATGATCATGCATTCAGCTCAGCATCGACATATGCATATTGATTAAGATACGTCTGTCCGTCTGTATGTCTGCGTGAGTGCCTGGTTTGTGTTGTTAACATTCTTCTAGTCGTAAAGATGAAGACATCGACCTCAAATTTGGTAGAAACATTGAAAGTTTTTGTACGCAGTGAGCTAAATTTGTCAGAGCAGAAAGAAGCCTGCAATGGACCATAAACTGAACGCAACTCTGTTTTTCTTAAAAAAAATTTGTGGGCTTTTTTTGGTAGAAATTATAAAAGTTAAACGGCTGCAATTTTCCACATTTACTTTACGAAACTTTACATTTAATAATGGAAAAAATCAGCCATGTCCACATAAAGTTACACCTGATTAAATTTCATTTTCTTCTACTTTTTCGATGTTCCACGCTTACTTATTATAAGACAAACAAGATAGTGTCTTAGTTCCAAATTAAATATCGCGGACTTCACGACGTGGTGAACTAATTTTTTCGTTACAATATCGTTGATATGGATGTCATACAAAAGGACTTGGATGGTAGATTGCGAGAACCTAGTCCTAAATTAATTGTGGTAGACGTCATGACTTAGTGAATAAATGTTTTCTTGAAAATACGTTCGATATAGGTATCCAGTTGTAAAAGGAGTTGGAGAATAGAATGCGATAAAGTGTTTTAGTTATAATTTAATTATGGCGAACGTTTCAATAGTAGTGGGTATGCAAGATTCGTCTTCCGCTGAATATAACTTTCTTAGTTGTTATATCTTGTAATTCAATATTTTACGCAAGCTTAGAGCTTGTAGTAGCTATTAAAATATTTCCTCTTTTCTCTTGTGTTTATTAGTTTATCAGTAAGCTCACAAATCACCCAAGTCCGTTGATATGTTCATCCAGAAAGTGAAAAAATATGGAATATGCAAATTTATTTCTTAACGTGGCATGTGAAAGTTTGCGTTGTGTTATTACACGTGCTTTAAGAGTATGCCATGATGAATATTCTATTTTGTAGGTTCGTTATGTCAACGAGTCGACTATGCATCTTGTGCTTTCGTTTTTTTTTATATGTATATATAAACAGCTTAGATGGGAAGACATGCTTAGGCGTGAATGAACAAAGATCCTTATATAATGTATTATGACATAGGTTACATAGCCTATTACATTTGCAAAGCTATCACGTATTTTTGACATAACATGTTTTGTCAAGCTTCCAAACTCATTTATTACCAACCACTGAAATGAAGCGTACTGTAGGTATTAAAACATTGTTCGGTATAACTCTTTATTCATATCTTATGCAATATTTCATTATTATTCTTTGGTATGGCTTTTTTGATTTTAGGGTGAAAACCGTAGCCAACGTAAAGGCGTCTTCAAGTTCTCTTCCAGCAGTAAATAGAGTTTACAGTAAACTTTCTCTAAGACGACACAGAACCATACTCGGCGCATGGCAAATATTTGTAATCATAATATCGATATAAAAAATGTTTGCAAACACAATTTTTATTTTTTGTTCTTTCTTTCTTTCTTTTGTTTTTTTTAATACTTTCAAACCAAAAATTATATTTTGATTTTTTAAAATAACTTTATTATTAATATATGTTTATTAGTTAACAATTGTTTGTTTTTGATAAAAAGAAAATAAAGCAAAATCTTAACCTTCTCTGTAGATCTGATGATTAATAACGCTATGCTCTCTATCTGTTGATTTATTCTACGCCCCCACTCTTCCCCTATTCTAAAATGAATGATACCAAAGTATTAACTTAAAAAGAAGCCTATAATTTTTTAATTGTTTTGTTCAAACAAATTAAGTATTTTCGTCGGAATTTGTTTAGCATTATTTAAAATTTTATAACAAAAATTTTTATGTTATTTGTGTACGTGTTGATGTGACATATATAATAATAATGTGTTTTAATGTATGTATGTATGTTTAAAAATTTTCAATAAAATCAAAATTAATTTTTTTTATGCTTAACAACATAACTTCTTCTCTTTTTATTATTCTCTATTGTCAATAGATGTAGATACGAGAAAACTAATTTTCACTAAACTTTCATTAAATTCAAAAATAGCTTCGTTTTTCTTTTATACATTCCTTATATGTATAATTTACAATTTCTAGAAGATCAAAATCAAAAGGGGAAACGAAAAATGAGGAATTTTAATAAAACTAACGATCAAATCTTGTTTTTCTTTAATGTATTTACTCTACTCATTGAGTAGTAATTACAAATTTTTCCATTTCATTATTTTATTCATTTATTTTGTTGTTTTAAAGGAGGCTGTAAGAAATAAACATTTGAAAAGAGCTAAATATTATATATTTATGAAAGGGAAAGAGAGAAAGAAAGAGTTACTTTTAATCGACTCACTCACCGATATGAATACTTTTTTGGGCACCGAACGTTGCACCAATTCGTTAAGTAAATTATTTTGTGCCTCGTCCTTGGTCGGGTCCGATTGCGTATTATATTCTAATACGAATTGTGGCAAGTTATGCCAACCCACTACAAGCGGATACAAATTGAAGATCAACTCTTTCTCGCTGAAGGCAAATATTGAGACATCAAGCTGCAAACGAAAGGTAGTAAAGTAAGAGAACCGTATCCTTTTCTTTATTTTTGTTTCAATATAGGAAATAGTTTCATGTTAACTATAAGTGAGGGGGCGGTCTGGAATATGTGCATCCTAAACGTTTGCACGGCTTCCAAATATTTACCATAGCTTCTAAGTGATACATAATTGGAGGTGAGTTTTAGAGATTTTTGCTTTTTGGTGTGAACAAAAATACACACGCGGTGTATAAAGGATACGGAGTTTATCGTTTTAAAAAAGCGTAAAAAACATGAGTATCGAGATTATGGCGTAATATATAACATGCTTCTTCACACAGCGCGTCGTTGTGCATATATTTGAGGGGTCTGGGGTAGAAGAATTAGTTGCTTGCCTTCATTTTTGGCTTTCATATAAAATACTGTCAGATCAAATGTTGCATAAGATTTTCGATGAATCGTATATTTTGAAAAACATATGCATATGACTGGCAAAAGGCAGTTGGTTGGTTTGTCTCGTTTTGGTCATCAAGGATGTAGGAAAATTTAAGAAACAGATACTCAACAATCGTCGAATGTTTCGCAGAGAGTTATCACTCGGTTCATTTATTTTTGATTCGGGCATAAAATGGAGTCTTGTTGTCAGAAGCGCAAAACGTCTTAATTGAAAACTTAACCGAAATGATCAAATCATCGCTCGAAGCTGACACAATCCGTTGCATGATTATTATTATTACTAGAAGCTGTTTTGCGTCCACTATATGCAAGATATTGCATTGAAGAAACTAAAGGTTTTTCATTGTCCGACAACCTACGTGTTTGTTATAAAATTGCTTTAACGTCTTTTTATATCCATCACAAAACATCTGCGAAGTATCTAAAATATTATAGGGAAACTTAGTGCAGCATCAATCCAGCTAAAAGTCAGCCTGAATTGTTTTATAGATTCGCTTACAAAAGCCAAAATGATATAGGAATTTACTCAATAAGATTTATGTCAATTAGGTTGTGTATAATTCTCCACACTTTTGCCGATAGAATGCGTTCGGTATGTTATTTTTTAGTCATGTTGTGCTTATTTCTCTTTAGATATTTTATGTGCGAATAATATATACTAAGTATGTGTGTGCTATGCGGTACGCGATTCGTCAAAATAAAGTGATTTTTTTATTGTTTTTGACATTTTCGAAAATTGGTCGGAATTGTGCTTTGCTTTTTCGCATTCATTGTTTGTAGTACTATAATCACACACACACACACACACACAAACAGAATGAACTCGACATGAAAGATACGACGATTGTAATTTTCTTCTAGCTAATAGCTCACCTGTTTGTGACCGGAACATATAAATGAATCTGAATTGTTAATGATTAAAGTGGCTATTAAATGTATAACTTTTGCGGTCGAGTTTTTGAAAGTTATTTTGAAGGTCATCGGCATTTTAACATAAGCACGCTCCTCTATACTACAATATATGTTGAGCGGTGGCTCGATTATAGGCAAACCCGGTATAATAAATTTAGTTTCATTCTCTTCTTTGCTACCGCAACGACGCCATTTAATGCAATAAATACCAAACAGTAATGTTGGACTTTGCGTAATTAATTGTTGTTGCGATTGTTGCGATTGTTGCGATTGTTGCTGCTGTTGACTACTATCTGTTAATATTGTTCCTTTAACGAAACCTCTTAAATGACCGGTAGCTTGTAAGGCATCTATCGTCTTATTGTATATTACTCGTGTGTTTAGAGGCTTCACAGGCGCTGGCAACATGTTCGCATCTTCTGTATTTATGCTATTATTGTTGGCCGTTTTACCATCATCTGATGTACTTGATGTGCTCATATTAGAGTTTTGACTGGACATCATTAATGCATTGGCGGCATTTAGGGCAGTGTTACTATGGATTATTGTCATATTAGTTGGTATTTTTCCGACCAGACATTTACTAAAATGAGGTATCGTTGTATTGCCGCCGACTGAGGTGGTTACCCCTGTAGTAGTAGTGTCTGTTCTTGTTAAATGTTTTCGAGAACTCCGCAAACGATTAAATATATGAGTGCTTATTGTTTCGCTTTTATTGCGCTCATAATCCTTAGCTATTAACCATTCATCTGCATTGGCATTGGTACGTAAAACTATCACATCTTCGAGATTTTCACCACACCGATAGGTGTTAGTGAATTTCTTACGCTTAAAACTATATGTTGATTGCACTAAATTATGATCCTGAAATTGACATCTCAAATCAATTAGAAAAAAACATGGCTCGCTTGGATAAATTGCAAAAATCTTACACATATGAAATAAGTTTCGATTATATCCAGTTCGATACTGGTTTTCACTTCTACGCCAGCACGCAATAGGAAATTTTCACCTCGATACACTTTCGTTAATGGCTTCCTGCTCAGCGTATAAAAATGTCCACTAAACTTAAATTCTTCCTTACAATTAACACTTAAGATTGTATCCTGAATTTTCCGTATACTATTTTCATCGATGAATTCTAATTCCACGGGACTTACTATCGGCAACGTAACTGCGGGTGACAAGCTATTCGCCGTTAATAATTTTGTTGTCTCGGGTGAATCATCCGCGCTAGTGGGCGTTGTTACGTCATTGACAGCTATCGCCGTATTCATTTTAGGCTTCAGTATTCCAGTTGTGTAACAAATTTTCTGCTGTAATGTTATCGCGATTTCTACCAAACTATAGACAAAATAGGAAGCGATATTTGAAGTTTGCATGGCCATTTCGCCGATATCGATTTGTATATTCGAGTGCAACTTTTGCTTGCTCGGGGCTATGTCCGTAGCTAAAAATACTGAAAAAACAGAAGCCAAAAGTTATGGAATTATATTAAACACGGAATGATAGAATTTAACGGTACTTTTACATCTTATGTTATTTCGTGGAAGATGAAGAATTTTCAATATTTACCATTCAGGTCGGATAACCTATTCTATGCGCTAAGTAAATTTAATTTAGTGTGGTATTGAAAATTTTTGTGTTCATTATGTACGTAGTGGAATGAAGGATGGCGGCGCGTACAGTTGCGTTGTCTTTTCATTTACAATAGCAAGAAATCTTGCATATATATATATACATATACAAATATATAAGAGATATTTCGTTCAATCTTGGATTAATTTTCAACATCTAGACTTTAAGGAGACAAGTGATTCGCATATATATATATGTGCATATAAATATATAAGAGATATTTCGTTCAATCTTGGATCAATTTCCAATATTTATACTTTAATGATCCGTACTTTCTTAATATTCATCGGTACCGGCCGATTTCATTTTCTAGTGTGTCGAAAAATACGACTCTGCCCCATTACATTTCAGTATAAATCGATTTCAATTCATATTCTCAGAATTTTTTCAATAGGAATATATTGAGGAAACTATAAAAACAACCAACGACAAACAAACAAAATAAAAAAAAAAAGAAGAAAACTTTTTCGACAATGACGTCTGCGACTATATATTTTATAAAGATTTTATTAGTGACTGTTATTTTAACGGACGCCCGTTCGAGAAAGCATCATCTATCAAAATCATATGTACCGATGAGTACGCGCATCGTGGGAGGTCATAGTACTACAATTGCCGAGCATCCTTATATGGTAAGCATACGAGCTCGAAATCATTTCATATGTGGCGGTACATTGGTATCCAAAAAATGTGTCATGACGGCGGCTCATTGTTCCATATTAGCGTCGCCCAGCAGATGGCAGGTGCACGCTGGTACCACATTCTTAAAATCGCATGGCATCGCGAGGACAGTGCGTAAATGGATGGTACCGGCCGATTTCAATTTTTTTAGTATAGATATGGATGTGGCGTTGTTGCAACGTAGTCGGCCGTTGCACGAGCCAGTCTTACGACCCATCGAAATCGATTTCAGCCCCTTAGAGGAAGACGACGACGTAACAGTGACAGGTTGGGGTTTAAAGAAGGAATATCCGGCAGCTAAGTTGTCAAATGAATTACAAGCTGTGACCGTAACGCTTACGAATACGGAAAAGTGCATTAAAGCCTACAGTGAACAAAACAACGTAACAGAAAATATGTTTTGCGCGATTGGTGACCACGGCAGTGACGCTTGTCAAGGCGATTCTGGTGGACCGGCAATACGGGACGGCAAACAAGTTGGTATTGTGTCATGGGGATACCGTTGTGGCACCCCAAAATACCCCGGAGTCTACACTAGATTAGGCAGCGAAAACATCACCAGATTTTTAAAATTTCTATTGCCGCTTTACTGTTAATATTGAATACACGCTATTCGATTGAGGACACGCACGTTGATAACTTCAAACATGAACTCGAAATGAAAATACAAAAATAATTTATATTAAATTATGCCTTTACATTGATTGTGCTTAGGACAGACACAAAAAATATATAAGAATTATTGCACTTTTGTGCTGATATGGGCACATGTTAGATGCTGTGATTTTATATCGGGAAAAACATGAGAAATCTGCTGATTTGTTTTTTGGTTTATTAACAGCAAGTTGTGCTCGCACAACTAAACGATATGGCTTTTTCGACTCACGCATAGTAGGAGGCGAAATTACAACAATCGATCGTGTACCTTATTTGGTAAATTTACGGCAAAATGGTCAATTTAGCTGTGGAGGCTCTATAATTACTAGCAGATGCGTGCTAACAGCAGCCCATTGCGTTCATAAAATAGCTCCAGCCACTTTAACAATTAACGCGGGGGCTAGTCGTTTATCAGATGGTGCGCAGGTGCGGCAAGTACTACAGACTTTTGTTTCAACATTTTATTCACCCGCAAGTCTAGATATGGATGTCGCCATATTGAAATTAAATCAGACTTTAAAAGGTCCTTATATAGCTGCGATACCGTTGTGCTCGAAACGACCTAATGACGAGGCAAAAGCACGAGTTTCTGGTTGGGGAATAACTGCTGAAAATGGTCGTGAACCTTCTGAGCAAGTGCGCACAGTATTGGTTAACGTATTGCCCAAACCACAATGTATTCAAGCTTATGCCGGGCAAGCTCAGATAACTGCAACCATGTTTTGTGCCACTGTGCCTGGCGAAAAGGATTCATGTTCAGGTGATTCAGGTGGCCCTCTGGTCTATCAGGGTCAACTATGCGGCATAGTATCATGGGGCTATGGTTGCGCTCGTCCCCAATATCCTGGAGTCTATACAAATGTGGTTAGCCCGCGTGTGAATGCTTTTGTTAAAACAATTGTTATGCAAAATTGCTTGTAACAAAAATGTCCGGAAAAGTTGCACTCATATATATATATATATATATGTTAACATAATTGCAAAATTAACTTTCCAATCACTTTTTCTATATAGAAAATTGATTTTTCGGAGCTTTTTTTCAATTCTACGGCATTTTTGGAAAATTTAAATTATGATGAAATGTAATTTTATAAAGCACAGATTTTTAATAAATTGTTATCGTGAAAGTGATGGATGGAAAAGAGGGCAAAGGTCCGAAAGGCAAGCTATCTGACGAATCTCAAAGTATTTAAGTAGATAGTACCGTTCACCGTTAAAGCACCGTTTATGCGAAGAACGGCGAATAGAAGGAAGAATAAGATTTCATATTTCCATATGGGAGATTAGGAGTGGTCCGGCCATCAGGTGTAATGCACTTGATTCAAGTTTCAAAAAATCCTAAGAAGTGCTGCTCAAATAGAACGACCTTGACTGGATCGAATGCATATTACAGACGAGACTTGATGATGAAACCGCTTCATATATGCTTTCCGCGATTAAGGCTATTAAAGGCTTTATTTAAAACAAGATGCACACACAGTCAACAATGAGCAAAAAATTAACGTTATTTTATCATGAAGAAAAGCAATTAGTAGAATACATTTAATTTAATTATTGAAAAGATCACGACATGCGATTATTAATAGACGAGAAGCGGCGAGGAGATGGTGTGAGTGAGCATTAAAGAGAAAAAAGTTCATTAATGACGTGCAGAGGTTAAAAAAAAATCCCAAAGCAACAATCAACTGTACAAGTTTACGTATTCTACTCATGGTCACATGCTGGATTGGATAATGTACGCAACAGTACGACTTGCATACATGTTCAGCAGAAGTATACTCAAAGTAATGATGCGTCCGTGCTCGAAGAGTAACATGTTTAGCTTGGCTTACTCGTGGGGCACGTGCATTTAACGTGATGAAAACACTAATCGGTAAACGGTACGTATATAAAACCTAAAGTACCAACGTACTGCATCGACGTACGAAGACATAACTACATGAACACTGACTTCTGCATTTATTATTTTGCCATTGTTTTTATTGTGCTCTACTATTACACGGGCTTTGCTGATTTCTGTCGGCAAATGGGGAAAAAGCATTACGAAGTTCGATTTTATAAACGAAATTATGCAATAGCCAGCTTGATTGGTACAGTTAGACCGGAGAAGTCGGAGAAGACGGCTAACCCTGTTTCTTTTTTTTTTTAGGTCTGATTCGGAATATATGGCCTTCATGGAATTTCAGCCATACATTTAGATGTTTGTTGCTGTTGTCCTTTATGCCTTAAAATTGCTCAGAGTGGATTTACTGGGCCATACACAATAAGTAAATCGGGTTTCTCCAGTGCAGTTCAGGCCCCTAGCTTACAGGGATTGTCTAATTGTCTGGAGGACGCCGGATACGCACAATTAATTCATGTATCATCGGGCAACGTGAGGTAAAGTTTATAACAAGTACTAAGGTCACATAAAAGGAACATCTGTCCTTTATGACTGGTTTAGCAAAAGTATTATGTATGTACCGTGTTGTGGGTGTGATAAAAAGTAATTCTTAGATTTCAATATTTCCAAATATTTCACATAGACTTTACGAATAAGAAATTCGATCGAGTCGTTTCACCATTATTGTAATGAAATATAATAGAAATAAAAAATGTTTTATTATTATATTTCGCTAAAGATCAGTATCATTGAAATAATTTGCTCGTGCAGTGTATGCCTGTGCCAATGCATGAAGGCATGATATGAAACAAAACGAATTTTTATAGAGGCAATGAAAACATTATTTTTGAAAAAATATTATTGCAAAAAACTGTAACAATAAATACAATAATGTAATAGTTGCAAGGTAAGTGAGCACTAACAACATTTGCCTTCGAACGTGATTAGTTGGAAAAAATAAGTTCTATGGTGCAGCGACATTTGCCAGTAAATGAAGAAGCATTGCCATTTAAATATCGTCATCCAAATAATAATACTGCTAAGATCAACTGGAAGTGTGCAAGTGTTAAATAACGCTAGTGGTAGAATTGTGGGTGGCGAAGCAACAACAATTGACAAAGCTGATTTTATGGTTTCGATACGCGTATCGGGTAAATTTATATGTGGTGGCAGTTTAGTTACCAACGAATATGTGATAACTGCAGCTCACTGCGTGAAGGGCTTTTCGCCTAGCAGCTTAACGGTTGTAGGGGGCGTCACGAAACTTTCAGAGACGGGCTTACGCCGAGGTGTTGCAAAGATTATTCTACCTAAGGATTATAATCAAAGAACTTTTCATCGAGATGCAGCAGTGTTAAAATTAAGCGGTAAAATGGACGGTAACAACATTGGAACCATTGAGCTGTGTAACAAAACATGGCAATTGGGTGATTATGTACAAGTGTATGGTTGGGGACAAGTCAGTGAAAACATTCGGAGCAGTTCAAATGTATTACGTACAGTTACTGTACCGTTAGTAAGTCGTAAAAAATGCATCAGTATGTATAAAAAGGAAGCTAGAATTACTCAGAGTATGTTTTGCGCGGGCAATTCCGAAGGGAAGGATTCTTGTGCCGGTGATTCAGGCGGGCCGGCCATATTCGAGGAACAATTATGCGGCATAGTTTCATGGGGCGTTGGCTGTGCACGCCCCGAATATCCCGGTGTTTATACCAGTATTAAGACTGTTAAAGAATTTATTAATAAAGCCATGGCATTGTAGTACTTAAAATTAAAATTAATTCCAGGCTTCCTTTTCCTTTCCTCAATAAATTCATTTCAAAACTTAAAAAGAAAGAATGTGTGTAACAGTAGTGCAAATATAACATGTATGTAAGTGTAAGTATTTTGTTGAGTAATTACGTAACATGTAAGCTTTTTTTAAGAGAAAGTGATCAAACGAATTATTGGATTTCTAGTCCTCTGTTTATTTTCCCTTTTTATGGGTTCAAATGTGAATAAAATTATATATTCTCGGTTATATAACAACAGAGCAAGAGTAACGAGTTTAATCTAGTAGAGTGCGCAACGCAATAGAAAAAAGAACGAAATTATATTCACCAGACTTGCGTACATTATCTGAATGTGAGATAAATAGATGGAAAATATATTCACTCAGTATATCGATCGCATATCGTATGCACTTTACACCATATTTTTACACGATTTGATCGATAATTGTACAAACCACATCAAACAATATCTAGTATCTTTAAACCAATTGCCCCTTTGGAAGCTTTTACATCGTTTAAGCACGAAAGGGAAATTGCCAGCTATTTGTTAATTGTAGACAAGGTCGATCTATAGAGCGATTTAGCGGATTTTCGGGCTTCGGGAGGACTAACAATTGCATTCTGAGCAATATCAAACGCACGTGATAAGGCATTTTTCTGTTTGTGTTTTTCGCGACTTAATAAACTTGCTTTATAACAAAACTGCTACCCAAAGGTTATTGTGACTATTGCACTGGAATACCAAATTTGACTGAAAATCACAAAAATTATGAGAAGAAAACATATGGTTTCCTCTTACGATTATTGACCGTCCACAACGCCAGAAGACGACTGTAAATGTTTTCTTCTAAACATAGTTCTGAGACCATAATTGCATAATTGAGACGAACGGACGAACAACAAGTACGAATAGATTTGCTTAAATTAATTTCACGCTATGTATATGGAACGTTTTTTCAGATTTTTAGTTTAAACTGATAAAAGAGAATTAAACCTAGGGGAAATATATAGAATGTAAGAACTTAGGGCACTAAAGACGTTTGGTGTAGATATTAAAAAAAGTACAGAATTATATGATGTGTGTATCTTACCTTTATTTTTCAAATGTGGTGGTACATTAATGCTTAAAGTAACACTTTCCAGAAATACGTTATAGGGATTATTAATTGTTGTAACAACCGGATAGAATTCATTCACAAGCATAATTTCAGAACCCAAGTTACATTGCGTGACTAAATGGAATCTGTAAAACCGGAAAGAGGAGTAGGAGAAAAATAAGAAAAAAAAAAACAAACTCGTCAAATGAAATCAAAATTATTTCCTATACAAAAAAGCGGAAATCAATAAAAATATACAAAGAGTTACTTACGTGGGAGTAATATAACAAATTGGATTAATTATGATATTATCATCCAAATCACGAGTACGACTATAGTGACGAAATGCACAGCGCTTGTATAAACATGATTTAGTTAACAAAAGCATTAACTTATCGGTACCGATGAGAACCTCAAAGCGCAACACACGCAACTGAGTATTTTCTAGAAATTGTTCTGCGTCTGTTTTAAATAAAAATTTATAATACAAGCCGGGCTGAAGTTTCATATTTCCTTCGAATTGCTGATGATTGTTAATAGCTTTCGCTTCATTCTTCGATTGTCTTAAGCTAACCATATCTTCACAGGTAGAGAATTGCTCGGCAGATAATTTAAAGCTGTTTGCCCCATCCGTTATTAAAACATAAAGATTGCGTATTCTCAAGGGCACATCTGTTTGCAATCTGAAAAGAAGAAAGGCATCGATATGAAAATTCATATTTAACTAATGAGGAAAAGATTTTGAAAAATTACTTTAATATAAGATTTAAACATATGGTTTCGTCATGTTTCAATTCGATTTGTTCAAACGTAGCGCACATATCAACTAAATCAGTTAGTTTATCCAAATCCACATGTATAGGCGATTTCACTTTAGCTAAATTTTCCTCCCAAGCCGAACGTAATACGGGAACTTTCTGGTTGTGAGCTAGTGGTGGCTCTCCCTTCAAAAAGCAATTTTGTAAATTAACAGCAAAAATGACAAGTAAGAACATTATATGCGATTGTGGCTGAATCTTTTACCATTAAAAAAAAAAACCCTTTATCTTAACATTTATGGTTAAAAAAAAAAAAAAAAACATGATAAATTTCATTTTTTTTTATTTTTGTGCATGCATGCCGGAATATTTTAGAGAATCCATGCGAAAATTTTCAGCTCTACGCTTGTCGTAGTTTGTAAAATGAGTCAAAGCCTACATTTTTGTCACTTTTGAAAACAGAGGGGTTCTAAGTTTATGTTGTTATATATATTTTAAGACTGATCGATTTGGGTTATTTCCAAACTGCTCCAATTTGCTTGCAAAAACGGCCAATTTTTTTGCAAAATTTGAAGGCGACGGGCTAACTTTTGTAACTGAGAGAACGTTAACCACACACATTCATTCGGACGGACAGTCGTGCCTAGATCGATTCAGAAATTGAATCTAGATACTTTATGAGGTCTCCTGAAGTTGGCTGTTGCAAGCACTTTCATAAAATGAACATACCGCTTATCTTTTGTGGTGGATATAAAAAAGGCAATAAAAATAAAAAATTATTAGTAAAAATGACATAAACGCTTACACTAAAGAAGGATAATTACAAAAACTATCGACTAAACTTATCGATTCAATTTTCAAAATTGCTTGTCCCCTCACTCAGGATTTGCTTTTCTTTTTTCCGATTGACATTTGAATTTTTTGAATTGTTTGTTGATTTTGCTACATCACAAACTGTGTTTATCCGACAACGACCATTTGAGATTTAACTCAGTATGATCACTAATGAGAGTTAGCTTTTTGATCCTTAATTGATGGTCAGCAATTGTTTGTCGTCAGAAAATTGTAGAGATTATTATTATTGCTCCTTATAGCCATAATGCCAAGATTTGAATCGATGAGTGAACGAATGTTTGCAATCTAACCTAATTTTCTTTTATTATCATAATGTTACTCTAATCGTTGGATTACCTCTACAAGATACATTAACTTTTACTGATTCTTCAAGTAAATTATCATTAAGGCTAAAAATATCCTTTCCGAATGATCTGGAGAGAAACTTTTCATTCGCTTTTGATGACGGGGTATGTAATGAGTGTAATATTAATGACTTTTGCAAGAGGTAAATAATAGATTAAAAATATTATTTTTTTTCACCTGCAGCACTTTCCATAGATTTTCCAATACTATAATTCGTTCACTTGATTTATAGTTAACTTTCAATGATAAAACTTCTAAACTACACGAGACGTAATCATTTATGGCCGCCGATAGGAAAGAACATCGCAGCGTTCTCGACAAAACATCCGAAAAAATTGTTGACCATTTATCCTGACGATAGTCGGGCAGCATAAGTGAATATAAGCTGTGATAAAGAACAGAGAAAAAGAGAAAATGCAATTCAAGTGAATTAAAGTAGTTTTCACAACGATATAACTTACGTTAAAGCTTTGCTATGATCACCACTTTCTAAGTATTCATCTGCTGTGTCTATTGCTAGTTTTTTCCGAAATCTTAAGCATTTGTATATCTTAAATTGAGTCATAGCTTGACTTAGCAAATTAATAATGGCAGCCTGTAATGAGACATCTTAACTTTTCCATAATTTAAATTATATTGCTTAACTAACTGAATGATTGAAATTTTCCTCATTTTCTCTAATAATGCAATTGACTTGTTGTTCGGTTTGCGGTTCACCGGCTTTAACAGCTCTGATGCCAAAATATTCCGTAAATAATGACGTGATATTATTGTTTTGAAGATTTAATTTTTGTTTTGACTCCATTGGACTTGATGGCGTAGCTGCAAAGAAAACGGTTATTTGTAATAACAAACAACGAGTAAAATAGGTTTATTCGCTTTATTTCTTAATAACAGGGAGCGGGCCAAAGGTGCTTTAGACTCAAATAAATCCCCAGGCATTATGCACCGTCGATTGCGTTCGTGATTAACAAACTCACAATTGAAAATTTCAACATTTTTTTAAATGAAGTAGAGTTTCTAATGGTTTGTAGCCATTTCCACGCGGAGAACATCAAGTTTGATCTAAACAGATCCCTTTAGAAACTCATACCGGTCAAGGATATGTACTTTGTCTATAATACATTTGACTGCGTGTTACAAATGGAGCCACAATATGAGCATATTTCATTTTTCGACTACGGTTGTAAAAATCTGAATTATATTTTTATTTTGTCAACTTACGATTGCTTTGTTTGAAGGCTTCTTTTCGTTTTTGCATATACTCAGCAGCTTTATTATAATACATGCCTGGATGTTGTGTCTGCAAAGCAGGCAAACCATTTTTAATGGCTTCACAAAATAATTCAGCAAAAACGTTTTCTCTACGATATTCAGACTGATTAGCAAAAGCCGTATTACGGCGCAGCACCGCACTTACTGTGTACTTAACCAAGCGTAATGTTCAAATATCAAATCTTTAGAACCGACCCGATTTTTGTACTTCTCGATGTGACTCATAAAATGATTGATGGAATCCCTGGGAACTTTGAGCTTAAACATTAAACGGCAAATTTTGTAATTGAGGAAACCAGCAATTGTTTTAATCTCCAAACAGTTCGCATCGGTAATGCGCATTTCATCCAAAGTAGCATAAGATTGTGTATAATGTCTGAAAGAGTATAAATTTAATTAATATTTCTACTCATTATTTTAGAGTATCTTATACTTTAGTGCTGTGCTTAGATCTTGTCTTATTTCTGCTACAAAACCCAGCTTAAATTGATGACGTATTTTCAATGTCACATGAGCCGCAGTCAATTGATCTCTATGGGCTCGTATACGTTTGGACATAAGAGCATAGTAGCTTTGGGCCATATCAAGAAACGCTGCTTCTAAGCGCATAGTGCAGCCTACATATGGTTATATTAATCCTCTGGTTTAACGTAATAGTAAGTTTTAGTAATAATTACCCTGCAAATGCTCGATGTGTGGCAATATAAACAACATTTTGCTATTAATACCACAGGCCGTGGTTAGACTTGCCCCTTTTTCCGCTGCTAAAGCGTCTTCACTAGGCGGCAAAGGTGCTGATTTTTGTAACAACACCAAACAGAGGCGAGTATTACGTTCCTAAAAGTTATGAATAAAGTAAGCAACATAGCTATAATCGTTAGAAAATGAATTTAGGATACCCATTATTTAAACATATATGTAAAAATTGCAATATTAGTTATTTATAGTGAGTGTTAGTGGGTCGAGTTCAAAATAAATCTTTAGATTTGACGGATGGAATTAAATAAACATTTACATTTTATATCAATTATTGAGACGAACGGACACCATTGAATCGACTCAGATCAAGAATCCATATATTTTACAATGTTAACGTTAAAGTTGAATGCTAGGCTTTCAATGGTGTGTGTAATAAAGGGGCATTTTCAATTTTAAGCTACCTGTAAGGCGTTTTTAAGCGCTTGCAATGTGGCTACACATTGGGTTTGCTTTTCCTGCCACTGTGCATCATTCCAATCCATATCCTGAAATAAAACTACCACTGCTGGTATCACATGTAAATGTTTTAGCATCCAATTACGTTTCAAAATACCCTTGGGATAATATCGGTCATAGGAAGCTCTTTTTGGTTTCACTGCCGGGAAGTCATAGTTGGAGGGCAACAGTTTATACTGAACTGCAGCTCTACGCAATTTAGATAAACACTAAATTTTTTATATTTTTTTACGTAAATCCCGTTCACAAACCTGTCTGCTTTACGGTTACTGCTGAAACCGTCCCAAATTGTTTTATGCACCGCATTTCTGGCCGTATCCAGTCCACAGAACCCGATTAAAGGTTGCGGTGCTACCAATAGCTCTGAGGGTAAAGCCGTTGCATCAATGCTCATAATTTTTATTTCGTCAACAAACGTAACAATTTGTGGGTAGTTTTACTTTCAGCTGAAAAGGCTATTTTCACAGTGTAAGTAAAAGAGCAGATTAAGATCTAACACAACAGCAGAACTAGCTATATTGATAATTGGACAAAAAAGAACAATCCAATCAATTTTTTAATCACTTTTGCATATTACTAACAGTCATAACAATCTGTTAAGCTAATCACTGCAAATTTTCTGCAATTGGAAAATTTTTATTGACAATTACTGTTTCTTTCTAAATTCTTTTTTTTTTTTTATAAAAAGAAAACAATCTTTTTTGCGAAATGACGGCAACAAATTTTTTTTTTTTTTACAGCTAACATGTCCATATGAGCAGAGTTAACATGTCTTTAAAAAAAATGTTATTGCAATGATATCAACCCGTTGTTTTTGAAACAAATCTCTGTACTAATTTATTAAGATCATAAGTTCCAGATCGCAAAAATTTATAAAATTTAGAAATGGCTTTAAACTGTCTAAAAGCGCGCCAACTATAGGGAAGGAATTTAGATTCCTTAGATTCCCTAAAAGGAAAAAAAGTGAAAAGATGTTGAATAGATGCAGCCATGAAATTTGGTCATTGAAAGCTAGTATTCAAATAACATTTCAACTTGAAGGCATTTGCCCTGACGGTTGTTTGAAAATTATGATAAATAAACGAAATAGCAACAATTCTAAAAAATCTAATAACAATGTATGTACGGTCCTACATTTACAGCAACAACATCCAAATGGTATCATTTTTATAGCAAGAAAACGCACACCGTACTAATTTTTACAGCAACAATATACATATGATATGCAAAACAATAACACGTGCAGGGCAAATGTAAACAAATTTTTGGATTTGGAACAACTACACGCGGTACCAGTATTTTGCAACAACAAATTCAAGTACAAAAATCTTCGCAAAAATACTGTTTTTTTAACCTGTTAAAAATAGGTAACTCTGGTAAATTGGAGTCAGCTGTAGCTGGGTTACGTGCTTTCTTTCTTTGCAGTGTTGCCATTCGCCGGTTATGGTTGTTGTTTTGAATAGTGCCGCTTATTTAATTGTGATATCTGACAAAAAAACGTTGAGTAGAACTTTCGATGGACGTATATAAATATTTGTAATTTGCAATAATAATATTAAAAAATACTTGTAAAAGCTGAGCTGATGGACAACTTGGAAATAACTGATATGACCGTAATAAGTAATACGAGCTGGTTTGTCGTTTTATCTATCCATGATGATCTGTTGCTCAAAGTACATCTTTGTCAAAGGTACATGTCATACAGTTTCCATGTTACAATTTACGGGCATTGCATTGATTCAATTAAAAAAGCCGACCTTCCCAACGTTCAGGATAATCAAATAGATATTCTTTCATTGCTTTATATATACGATCAACACTTGGATTACATCAAATCATTGCACACTACACAGTAGTGTAGTTATGGCATTTCTTGTTCTATTGTGCTTAATAGATTGAATTTCGCGTTCCTCTTGGCGACGAGCAATAATTTCCTATTTATCTAGCACGTTATAACTTGGTGGGTTGTCTTTTAATAGCGCCTCTCCGTCTAATCTTTTTTTAGTTAATTGCTCCAATGATTTTTTATAAATGGCTCCTAAAGAAAACATAAATATTTCTATAAAAGATTTGTTTAAGTTGTAGTTTTTTTAATGTCACACAGCTGGAGCGAATAGAAAATGAATTTGGCGAAAAATCCGAGTAAACAGTCAGTTACATACATACACTCAATGACTTCAATTTCCAAGTACGAATAGGTCCGTATCTATCACTAGATCTACTTAATTTTTTTATTGGTTTTAAATGCACTTATTTTGCATGTAACTTTCTTGCAAGAGACAAAAATTTTTCTTTTTCTTTCTTAATTATCATAAATGCAAAATTACGCTTGGCCATGCCCACTTCGCCTACTGGTAACTAAATTTATGTTATAGATGTTAATGTTGGCCCACGGCTTCTTATCAAGTAATGTTGTGGAACGTGTGCTTCCGTATGGACGGACGCTTTATTAACAAATATTGCTATGTGTCTATGCATAATTATGTAGCAAAATTCTTTCAGAAAGAGCAGAACAGTTGTTGTTCCGCCCGCAAAATATGTCAAATATAAGCGGCGTGCATCGAGTAAATACTGAAATGTACATTTGAAAGTGTTCGATTGGAACCCTAGACAACAGAGAGAGACGCTAGACAACCTCGAGGTTTTGAATTCATTTATTTATTTATTTTTTTGTTAGATTGTCATGTGTGTGTGTGTGTGTGCGATCCTGGTCCGTCTTGTAGTTGCAGATACTCGACTAGATGATGAATATTTTACAGCGATTCCATACAACGTTGGGCAGGCACGTTGTAAACATAGGCTAGCAGTAACGTGTTACAGACCAAATAGCAATTTTTTTTCTTAAAGAAAAAAGAAGGCAAAGGTTTCAACATACAATCAATGTAATGAAAATCAGAAAATTATCGTACCTTCATGACTGACATAAAAAAAAGTAAATGACGATAGATGGATAATTTTTGGACTGAATATCAAATTCAAATATTGAATATTAAATTTCAATGAGCCTTCGTTTAATCGAGGATGTCAGCTCTTTGAGCAATCCTTCATCCCTTGCTAAAAAGATGCTTCTCCAATCCGTAAAGGATGAGGAAAAGCTGAAACGATTTCTGTTAGTGTTATATTTTTGAAGATCAAGTGCTTAGCAGATTCTCTTAAGCAAAATGGGTCCAATTATATGGAGCTAACTTTTTCATGTGCTTGTTTGACTTCTCGGAGCGCGATTTAGGGTTTTAACTTCAGAGGCTTTGAAAATCTTCTCAAAAATCCATCATTCAGAGATTATCTTTGTTAAGAGCTGGTATATATCGCGATCGTTTTTGGCTCTGGCTCTAATTTGAAATTCATTATTCCAATCCTCCTGAAGAGAGTTTTTGAGAAGCTTTAAGGCTTCTGCAGCTTCTTCAGCTTCTTCTGTGTAATGAATGCTGGAAGAGGTCTGCGTCAGTGATTGTTTCCTTCACTAGGCCATCATTAATTGCTGTCAGTGTATTTTCTCTTGCCTTACGATTCCAATGAATTTAATTGGAAGTGTAAGCAATAAATTTTCATATTGAGCGTATATTAATTCACTAAAACACATGTTCATTCTATCAAAGCATTCGGTTTCTTACTCCAAATTACCGACGATTTCTCGCGAGTACGATTTGTGCAAAATTATGGAATGACTTTGACGTTGAGAGGATTTTCTGAATTAAGTAAAAATCTTAGAATATTGTGGGGAAAGTTTGAAGAAATCAAGACAATGTTCGACGAATCGCTATATAGACCACTCATGTTCTCCCCCAGCCTATAAAAGACCAACTCGTAGTGAAGCATGCGATACTTCAGACCCGTCTTCGTCTAAATGCCATTCGTTAGTGGTGCCGTTCAGACTACGCTGTCTACATCTCCAAAGAATATTAGTAAAGATAACAAAGCCGTCTCTTCCCCTAGCTGTTCGATTGTGTCCGCTGGTTGCTATAATGGGCAAGTCGCACAACCCGCACATGCAAGTGTGGTCGCTCCCCCAATTTTCTCACCAACCCAAAATTCTCTACCTATGAATCCTATCGCTCCTAGTACCGATGACGTCTGCTTGACGGTAGTACCCTTCACAAAAGCAATATTCGTGTAAAGGCTGGCGCCTGACACCGCTGAGGATAACGCAAAAAGTTATCTTGCTGCCAAAGTCCTATCTGTCAGGTTGAAGCGTGTCAGCATTTTTAAATTGGCTCCATCTCAATATAGAGCTATCTCGTTTTGAAGGTGTTGGTTCCGACTGAAAAAATGGAAATTTTGTTAAATAAACTTTTGTGGCCAGTTGGATCCTTAATTAAGAAATTTATTCCTCGGGATTGGCCCCGTAATACTAATTTGGCAATTCTTCCACCATCAAAAAACTAAATGTTTCTTCAGGCCCAGTAACTCTCATTTACCAAAATATTAGAGGCCTAAACTTAAAACTTCACTGTACTTTCCCAAATTTGGTGAGCACCGACTTTTTCTGTTTGGCTTCCACTGAAATCAGGGTAAAGCTTGATTTACATTTGTCGGAATTTTTTCACATTTCTTTCCAGGATCGATTGGATCACACTGGTGGTGATGTTTTAATTGCCATATCTGCTGCAGCCTCGTCCTATTCAATTGTATTGCCTACTTCTCCCGACATTAAATTTATTGCCATTCGGACGAAAATTGTCAATAAACAGTTATACGTAACTTGCTCCTATATTTTCCCAAATGCCGATATCTCTACTTACAAGAAACATGACGCCCTCAGTTGAGACGAGATCGAATAGTTTAAACCTAGTGATATAGTTACAGTATTGGCGTACTTCAATTTGCCACAAGTCACTTGGTGTTATAGTGATAACTCTGGCTGTATGGTCCCCACTTCAATATCTAACCGAGCTGTTGTGTTCTTCAGTGAATTATTTGATCGTAATTTGCGTCAATGCAACCGTACTCCTAACTGTAATAGCAGACTGCTTGATCTTTGGTTTGCCAATTTCCCGTAGATAGTTGTAAATCGCTGTCCACTTTTTAGTTTACCTGAGGATCTGTACCATCCGCCAATTTGTATTTCCCTTCTTTACAGGCATGAACAGACCGTTCAACTACTGTAACCGGCCAAATCCAACTTTTTCAAGTAAACATGATGATTTTAAGAAAAAACCAACCCAGCCTAGCTATTTTTGATCCGCTCCGATCAAGCAATCTCGTCCTAGAAGCAAGTGCCCGCCGTGGTTTAACAAGAGTATTAAATATTACAGAAATAGGAAAAACAAACTTTTCAGAAAATTTATGAAAAGTGGTTCTGTTCATGACTATTTCGCCGATTCTGCTCCAAAGCATAGATTTAATTGTCCCAATCACGAATGTTATTGGGGATACCTTCAGTTGATAAAATCCCGATTACTTGTTAAGCCTAAATAGTTTTTTTTAGGTTTGTCAACTCCATGTATCCTTCGCAGATTTCTTTCAATGGCTTCGAGTCCACTGATGATGTTGAAACCTCAAATCTCTTTGCTGAATACTTCAGACGAAATTTTTTAACTGATGATTCCGATTTAACTGTCCGATAACTAATTCGGTTTCGGTTCCTAACTTGGTCATTTCAGACGATGAAATTTTATATGGTTTGAGGTCTATGAAATATAGTTGTGCGCCTGAACTTGATGGGATTCCGTCATGTATACTCAAATCGTACTCCGACGATTATGTGGTTCCAATCATTTTTGGTCAGTCTATGAAATCAGGTGTTTGCTGGTAGAGCAGTTTCCTTATTCCGCTTCACAAATGTGTAAATAGACATCACGTTGAGAACTATAGAGGCATTGCCAGGTTGAGTGTCTTACCTAAATTGCTTGAGCACCTTTAACTTTTGCTATCAAATCTTATATTTCTCCATTCCAGCATGACTTTCGGAAAGGAAGATCCCCTGTTAAGAATCTCTTAGTGGCTTTCGCACGAACGTATGCCCAAGAATTGCAAGCTTATGAAGAGATAAAATTTTTTGCTTGTTTCTCACTCTCTCTACTTGCTCTTCCACCAATGTTTCTCATATTTATTGTAAGAATTGACAATGCGATCAATTCTGTCGTCAACAGACTCTTTATTCCGGAAAGAAAATGTCGCGTAATCCCTAGATTTGGGCTTCGTTAAGAATGCAATGGTTATTTTGTGTCAAAGAGGTCCGAACACTGTTCCTACAATTTAATATTGATTTATTGATTTATTGATTTAACTTTGCTAACGTTACAGATCTATTAAGTTCAACCGATCTTGGAACTAAAGGATTGCGCAAAAAAAAGCATTTATTTAATTTACGTTAAAGTCTGGACTAGCGAATCAACGTATTTTCTTTCATTACACTGTAGGGACCAAAGAACGGGTTCATGGTTGTGGTAATTTTCATTTGCAAGTGCACATTAGACACGAAATGATAATTAGTAGGACAGTATTGTAGACGCAAAGGAACGCATTGACTAGGAGCTCTAGAGGGAAAATTGAAAGAAACATGATCCAATAATGTCGGGGGGGAAATAACACACGTCACCAGTTTAACGATGGCTAACATGCCCTACTTTTCCCTCCTTTTCCGAAGTGCCTGGTGGATTGATAAGGTTCAACCGATTCTTATATGGGTGTAATGACACTGCTGGATGCCAAGTCAAGCTGCGCGACGCAAAAAGTAAAAATTGACATTGGATGGACTCAATAAAACCCACGTAGTATCGACACCACAACTGAATATTCTAGGAAGAACGTGTACAGGTTTTTCGCAATATGCGCGGATCATCAAACTCTATAGACCATGTTTGAATGAAATCCAGAAGAGAGTTAGCTTTATTCACAAAAGCTTCTCAACATGAAGTCAATAGAGTCAAGGTCGATTCCTAAGTCGATAAACCAAAATACACTCTCCAGAACGTAGTTATTAATTACATACAACGTAGGCGCAGCGACCTTATCCACTACAATGACAATTCTCCATTTTTCTTCAAATCCAAGGATATGCCGTTCATTTCCGCCGTAGATGACTACATTATTCAAATCATCCTGGAGAAAATGCACAGTTAGCCCATCGAAAAAATGGTAGATTTTTACGTCATCTGCAGACATTAGAACTCTAGGATTCTGAATACAACTAGGGAAGACCAGAGGCTCAGGATGCCTTCCCAGCTTTGAGAATGACCCGTAAGGTAAGATATGAATATGCTTGAAGAATAAGTACGAAGACGATCCAACGATTGTCTCGAACTGGATGAGAATTAAATCGTATCCTGTAGGTTTTTAGCAGAGATCTAACTTTTCATCACTTTTGGCAAAGAAAGCTTTAATCCACGATTGCTGATGAAATGAACTTCTTTTTTACCGTATAACGCCACCGATTTTTAGATTGATTTAAAGCGGACCATATTTAAGAGAGGTTTGTTTGCTGGCGCAACACATAGTCCAGGAGACATTCTTATATCAACGATTGTTACGATTCGCTCGGTTTCATGCACAAAAGTTTATTTCACGACATTAAGTACCATCGTGCACTAAGCTATTTGAAATCACCGTAATGGCATCCTAATTAAAAACTAGTCAATATTAATTCTTGTTGGTAAGAGAACAGAAATACGAGATAGGCATACGGATGGACAGATGGCCGTGCAGGCATTTGCATGCATATCTGTAACCTCGGAAAACTATTTCTATATGTTGTGCAGAGGATAATTATGTTCCCATTATCCGATAGTTGCAAAAAATTAAAATCGTTGGATTCCCATGTTCTTCATATCAGTAATTTGCCATAAAACCGCCATTTTCCATAAAAGAAGGAAAACAGAAAACAACCCAACGTACTGTATAAATGTTTCTGGTGTACGCAGTACAGCAGTTCTCAACTAGGGATTGGCAGGTAGGTAGGCGGCTTTCTAACCGCCGACGTGCCACAAACCAAAACCGCTTACAGAATAATAGTAATTGTATACAAGCAAACACACTCAGGCATATATATATATTTATGCATATATTTGCTCTTCCTTCTGCACTTAAAACAAAGTAGTAACCGAGAGAGAAATAGAGAATGAGAGCGTTACACCTCCTATCTTTAAATTTTTTTTAGTTTTTTCCCTTTTTTTCTATAGGAAAAATATGCTGAATAGAAAAAAATGGCGGTTTCCGACTGTTTAAAGAGAAAAGAACGAGGGTGTATGAAATTTGCAGTAAAAAAATCCATGATTATATTCGCATCAAAAAAACAAAAAACAAAAAAAAAGGTTAGGGGTGAGCAGTGAGAGTTAAATAAACGCAAACAAACTAAACACCCCCATATTTGTGTTTGCTACAGTAAACGAGAGTATACGACGACGACTCTATGTGCAGGCCATTATACTCAAGACCTTGTTTAGAGCAGAAAAATTATATGCGAAAATATAAAAAAAATTTCTCTTCTTTTTTTTTTTTAAATCAACCCCTCACATATTCATTATGGCATGGGATTACCATCGCCAACGTAGCGTAATTACCACTACCAGTGTAAAGAACTGGTGCATAAAAAAGACAAAAAAAAAAAAAAAATTTTAAAAATCAGGGGAGAGTAATTCTAAATTTTTTTTATTTACGTTAGATGGACAAGAGCTTATTAATTTTGACATTGAGTTTGTAACGCACAACGAGTATGCGAGCGATTGTGCGAGCAAGTATGATTCAATCCGTCCATCCAAAAATAAAGGGAATTGCAAAGGAATAGCAATGAAACGATCGAATTTCGATTTCACTTTCATCGTAAGGAGTACGTACGTGCATACGCGACTATACAGTGTAGATGGCTATGAGAAACGTCCTATCAACGTCCAAGTTTTCTTAATGCACGTTTGCTTATTATTTCTATTGTCAAAATTGGGAATACACGAGTCCACCCATTCAGTGCGCAAAGTCCACTTAATTGCACTTAAAACAACTTCTGCGTATCGCTTTTCCTTCGATCAGGCTGCCCTTCTATCTGTTGGACGATGTTGGTGGATATTTAAAACAAAGTCTACAAACTAAGCGAATATCTTCTTCGGTTAGTCTTGACATATCTGCCTCATTTCTCTCTCTCTCTCTCTCTCTCTATAGTGAGGTAAATATATACATTGAGGAAAAAAAGAACTCGGATAACTTCAAATATATGTTTGGGAATGTCCTACAACTTAATATTCTGGAGAAGATATTCAGAAAGGAGTTGAACTCGAGTAGAGTAAAGAGAATAAAAAGTATAAAGTTGAGGCTTTGCCATCGCTTTTTCTCCACAAGGTACATACACTCTTGATGCAGAGATAATCTGCTGGCTCGTTATTCAAAATCTGTGAGATATGAGTTTTCCGAGGCTATCTAGACGTGGGTCTCGTTCGCAGTTAACTATGCGAAAGACCTTCGATAAAGTACACGATACGCTTAATTCGTGTGATCTGTCGGTTCTTTTGATCGTTAGACTGAACCCACAATCATGTCTTCCCACTTCTATTTTCACGATGGAAGTTTAACTTTTTGGACTTTGTACGAGAATTTTTAGCAATTGCTGAATCATACGTCCCTGTGCAAACAAACAAAACAACAAAACAAAACAAATAGAACAAAAAACTTTGAAGAAGAAAGATAACGAAAACTTATTTCAAAATTTAGGATTAAAAGGAAAACATTGAGCTCCAGAAACATAGGCTATCAGCCGTATGACAGAAAAGAAAATTAGATATTGGAATAGTTCCATATTGAAGACGTTTTACTATTATGGTCCGTTTTGAAACGTACTTTTCTTAAATTTTAAAATTTTTAATTTCTGGTTTGCATTTATTTCGATTTCCTTAGTTTTACTTCTCAAACCATATGTTGGTGGTTACATTTATATCGATTTCCTTATTTTTACTTCTCAAACCATATGTTTTTGTTTCCATTTACATTGATTTCTTTATGTTTTCACATATCAAATAACATGGTAACATGGGCGGCTTCTCCCATCTCTTATCATCCTTAGCAGATATTGATTTCAACTGAAACTATTCAAGAAAACAAAAGCGCCATTTTTATACATTTACATCAGGTGGTGAGTAACGAACAGAGCAAAAATTTCTTATCGGTTTTGAATGAGATTATTTAAGAGTCCTAGCACCTCTATCGTTCGCAAAGTAATCGTATTAGTTGGGAGAAGCCTTTAATTTAGTTCAATGACTAAAAATGGTTACACTTACCATGACTGACCAAGTCGATCAACATACAAACTGGAAATTTAATGATATGTTACAAGTTGGAAAAGTGCCGGGAAAGTTTTCGAATACGTAGAAAGAAGAATTCGCGCAGACAATGAAGGTAGGAGGATTACTTAACACACGCAGATTTCTTCATTGATGCGAGGGGTATTCTAAAGTCGGTTTCACTTGCGCGCTTATTACTAACTACTGTTACACTTTGGATTGTTTCTAGCTAGCTTTGGAAACGTCCAGAACAGTTCTGTTGATATAGCATTTATGCAGAGAAAGAGAAAGGACATTATAACCATTCTATGCTTTGCAAATAAGAGGGTGAGTCCTCGCACAAAACGTAGACATGGATTGTTTATACATCCCCTTCTTTTCCTTCGTCATCATCATTATCGTTATCGTCATTATGAGCTTTATCGAAAACAGTTTTTTCTGTTTCTGTTTCTGTTTCTTTTCCTTTTCCTTTTTTCTTTTTTCATAGTGCAAATTTAAATTCATAATGAAATATGCTTAATGTCTCTTTCTCTGCTATTCATTATGTTTTCGATTTTTTCCTTCTTATTTTCCTTACATACACACTACCTACGTTCCATATAGTAGATGCAGGTATGTGTAAAATTAATGTTTTATTTCATCTTTTTTTTTTTTTTTTTTTTTTTTTTCATTTTTTCTTAAATCGCATTTAGTTTACCAATATTATAGAATTCTTTCCTTTTTACTTCTTTCTTGTGATTTTCATTCTAATGACAGCTGCGTTCAGTTGAAAAGTAAAAATCTAATTAGTTCTCTTACTCCGTGGCTTGTCATAGAATAGTAGCCATATAGAGACCACATAATAATGAATTTTGTCTTTCTATTCTCTGTATTTTTTCATACTCCATTTTAAAGTTTCCAATCAAGCGTATGTAAAACAACAACAAAAACGAACAAGAAATTTCAAACTCTATCATCTATCATCAGTTAGTCGTTCCGTTCATGTGCTAAACTTTTTATTCAAGATGGTTTCTTTATTATTATAATTATTATTATTATTATTATTATTATCGTTATTATTATAATTATTCTGAAAAGTTTCTTTTTCGGAAACAATTTCAATTAATTGAATGTGTTTTTTTTTCTTTTGCAAAAACTTTTTAGTAAAACTTTAAAAATTCAAATGTGGAAAAAAATAGAATTTTGCTTTTAATTACAAAAATTTTTACTTCAAGTGTTTAAAAATGCATTGAAAAGAGAAGATTTTATCGATATTTGAAATTAAAGAAAGTGACCGAAACGAAAGATATTGAAACAGTTGAAGAAGTTGAAGACAATCCCTGGCCACTCGATTTTCGCCCTCATTATTTTATCTTATTGAGTAACGATTATAATTAAGAGAATGCTACTTGTCTGCCGTTTTATTTTTGCAGTAGTTTTCCTAAGAGATCTCTTTAAGAAATTCACGTAATTTTCATGTAAACTTGCTATGTCTCCATATTGGTCAGGGAAACGAGGTAGAAATTGAGCTGAGATAAATCAACAATGCAGAAAAGAATAGCAAAGGAAATGGTTGAACAGAGATAGAGACAAAGGATGCGAGATTAAGGGCTAACCACCGTTAACTAAGTATCAGAAATAGTATGCATAGTGTTGACCAATGCTTAGCGGACGTTCTGCAAAGTATGCGTATGAAACTCAGATCTAATTGTAAAAAATAATGTGATGACCTTCCTTGTTTAATTTGGAAGACGGTTATCGATCATCCCCATCGGGAAGAGAGCGGAACTGTGGGATCCCCAATGGGTGAACCCACACATCATCTTTTCGTGTGGTTCCTCATAAACATTGACTGTTGCTTTTACGGCTCCCGCTTTTGAGAGTCGCACAGTCAATGGCAAAGAAGGGTTTAAGATTTGTTATCTACAACTTGGCCACGGGTTTTTCTCTTGGCAGCCTAAGAGGTGTATCGGAAGAGGGCTTTCTTTTCTAACGAAAACAGAGCATTTTACTTCTCGTTTTTGGTCCTCTTTCATGGAGGTCATCAAACCGCATGCTGGCCAGCCATATTTAAGAGGGCTGGGGTAGAGTTGAGTGTGTGCTGTGTGATGACAACACAGGAAGCATTATTTCCTCGAGAAAGGATAGTGCTTGGATGGCCTATGGGGATATGTGGAGAGTCCGAAGGCAAGAGTGGCTGATCACCCAAAGCTGCATAGCATAGTGTAAGGTCTGCACGAGCGCTAAGCCATGAAATTTAGCGGGTGTCCACGGGGGTCAGGTGGCTCGAAAGTAGTATTGCTCCTTGCAGAAAGATGCACTCGTCTGACTGTCGGGAGAATGCCCTCTTACCTGACTGCTTGGGTACGGCTCTTCGAGGAGTATCGTGATGGCTGTGGTTACTCCAAAGTTTCGTGGAGAACTATCTGAGAGGTGTTTAAATAGGCCTCGACGCAAACCAGTAAGCGAGAAAGTGGCCCACATCCATTTTCTAATTCGGTACCTCACGGTAGTAAGGCCCCCTTCAATGGGGATTGTCCTACTTCCTGAGGGGTCCCTAATTGAACTATACTAATTGCACATGGTTGTAGGCAACCCGTCTGATTAAGGCGGATGTCAGGTGCGGACGTTAAACCTCGATAAGGAATATGTTCATCCCCATCGGGGGGATAATTTATGTTTAACGGGTTCATATTTTATTTTTTTATTATTTTTTTGTTGATTAGGCCATACACGATAAATATATCTGATCTGAGGGCGCCGGTTACGCAAAATCAACCCGTGGGCCATAGGGTACCGTGAGGTGAAGTTTATAACAGGTACACATATTAAGCAAAAGGAAAATCTGTTTATTCCCATTATTCGTAATATTACTCTGAAGCGAAACTAAGGGTTGCGGTACGAAGTTTTTGGCAATTTAGCGAGAATTTTCAAATATTTTGATGTCAGGCCACTTTTGGAATCATAACTAACCACAGGCGCACATGCAACATGGAATAACTTTGAATTTCATTTTAAAGAAATGGCGACATACTTGAATTTAAGCAAAGTTGTGAGTTATTTACCGGCAAGTTTGAACTGTAGAATCTTATAATTTTGGGTAGGAATTAAGGTAATTGTCCTTGAAAGGTTAAATACTCCTACTATAGAAGACATTAGTAATTGGTAAATCACGTAAGCCCCCAACAAAGTGCGATGGCGAAGCAACTTACTATCAATTAACATGACATAAAGGATAAACAGACACCATTGTCTGGTACTAATTAACATTAATTTTGCTTAACCATGGAAATTAAAAGAAAAACGCAGGTGAGAAGGCCGACCATTAGATACTCTATACCACTTTGCCTAATACAGTCATTCACGCATTTTCGTAATAATACAACAACAATTATGCATTATTTTTGTGTAATGGGATGCTTCTCATGAAAACCCTTATATTAGATAATATTCAGAACGTCAATTAATGTGGTCCAAGTTCAACAAACTTGGCCAAAAATTTTCTTATTTTTCAATTATTTTCACCGTTGAGAATTACAAATTCAATTTTGACGCCTTAGAAGGTGTCGCTTTTTATGAGAACACGTATAATCGAAAATCCCTAGGGTCAATTTACTATGGACCAATTTTCATTATCAAATATTAAAAATCAGACCCTTTTGCCATATAAAGGTTTATTTCTCATAAGAAGTTTTATATGCGACGAGATCCAAAAAATAGTCGTACGTGGTCCAAACTCGGCAAGACTAAAGTTTATGTCAAATTATTATAATGAACCAAGTTTCGTCAAGAATTACTGAAAATTAGGCCTACTACCTTGTAAAGATTCACTTTCCGTAGGAGTGGTGACATGGCATGATGTTCAAAAAGTTTCCCCATCTGAACGCAATATTTCACATCAAACTAGACTGCTAAAGTACTATTACCCGATTTTTGTTCAGAATTTTTGAAAATTGTAATTTTTTTTATAATGACTTTTAAAAAAAAGTTGTTATATGGGACGTGGTCGAAGAAGTGGCCCAATCCGAACTGTTCTCAACTTGGTTCATCCTTGGACCAAAGCATGTTAGCGTGACAAATTGCCCGAAAATATTTCAACAATCGCGACCTGTAGATTAAGCGGAAGAATATATGAATAGGTAGGAAGTGGAACTGAAATGATCGGTTTAATAAAAGATGTGTCTACATCAAGTCTTTCACGGCGCTGCATACGGTACGTTTGTACCGTAAGTGATGTAGAGTGTAAAAGGTCACAGAACCATTGGACTGGTTGTGTCACTTTTGAAGGAAACTATTTTAACCAAAAAAGTCGAATTTTGCGAAAGAATGTGTTTTTCTCACTTGTTTATTTACATATCCTTCTTCTTGGATGTTTATATATTCTTCATTTTTGTCGCTCCATCACGCTTTGGAATCTCCACGAAGCAAACATATTCTAATCTTCCCCATCGTTTCGATTTATATAAGCACGTTTGTCGAGACGTCTTCCCTTTTACATACATTGTCCGTCCTTATTGTTTTTCTCCCAAAGCGTGAGAGATACACTTTTCATTGAGTTCGTAAATCGCGCTCACAATAAATTGAATAAATTTTTATCAAAAACTTATATACAAAGCATTTATGGAATATTGATTTTAAATTTGACAAAAGTCTTTACTAATGCTATGAGAACGCCTTGAGTTGCTAAGCAATTTAATATTCGCTCTTTTAATTTCTCAGTTTCATTTTGCTTCCCATGAATCAATATCAAATACCTCTTATCCATTTTTTGGGTGCGTGTGTCCTGTGTAAATGACATTAGTGTAGTGTAGGTCTTGAGAACCACAGTTATATATATATATATATATATATATATATATATATATGTATATATAATAAATAAGAACTCTTCAACATTAAAGGAAAAACAAAAATTAATGCGTACACAGCTTATGTAGAAAAACGGAAAGTAACAAAAGGTCAATGAATTTCTTTTTTAGTAATTAAAAGCGACCTAAACACGGCGGCATGGAAACTCATTAAGCGATAAAGACATTACAGACTTTTTAACCCTTTTTTTCAAATGTTTTGTAATATTTTTTTTCGGCTTTCGCTGGAAATTAGACTACATATATATATATATATATATATATATACATCAATATACTCATATATATATATACGTATATAAAAGTGTATATACGGATAGAAGGAATGTGACCTAGATTTTCTTATACATATTTCCAAATCTGTATATGTGTGTTAGTGTAAAGAGTGTGAACTTTAGAATAATTAAAAGGGACGATATCACATGTATATATATACGTGCACAGAAACATCGCTGTATATATAAAAGAATTGCCTTTTACCAGACACTTGGATTATATTACGATATGCTTGGTTATGGTTAGATTTAAATCTCTCTGCAGCAACAAACTTTCGTATACATATATATTTATGTATGTATCTGTGAAACTGATGACGTTAATAAATGGGTTGAACTGGTGGCTTTTAAACTGACCGTGACCTTTATTTTGGGTTCTTTTGTTTTCTTTCCTGCCGCCAGACTAATTAAATCATTTGAATGCTATGTCGTTGAGCGGGTGTAAACATGTGACTGACCCTTGTTTTAATTGCTAAAAAGATTTCATATACAGAAAAAGATAGAGAGAAAGAGAAAGAGAAAGAGAGAGAGAGAAAGAGATAGGAAGAGAGAAATATATATACTATATATATATATATATATATATATATATATACATATACTAAAGAATATCGATTTTTCTATTGCGTTGTTAATAAAGGATATGAAAATTTTTCGCTTTTAGATATATTCTACTCTGTCGCCGTTTATAGAACCATGACCGACCACAAGTCAAAAACAATTCAAAAAGGTTTTAGTAAATAAAACAAAGTAAAGAAAAAAACAGATGTTATATTACATGATCTTCATCATCGTCATCATCATCCTCATCATCATCATCATCATCGTTATTAACGTCAATATAAACATTATGTTTGTTGTCAATTGTTACCCTTTCCAAGCTTGTCTCGGTTTCATTTTATTATAAATCTCAGCAAATTTCCATCATTTCCCTTAAAAGCTTTAGGAAAAAACAGCTGCTTTAATAAAGGTATGTTATGCTGTTTGTATTGTTGTTGTTGCCGATTTTTAAAAGACCGGATTCTAAATTTTTGTTTAATTTTTTTTGTTGTTTTCAATTGTAATGTCCTTCACATTGACACAAATTTACTGCACACGTAAGGTTACATATGCACGCATCAATTTATTGCAATTGAATCCAATTCATTCAGCATTATATGTGACGACGTTAATCAAGTGCGGAGGGAATTGAAAAAAACCAGAAAATGTTATCAGTGCTTGACCATCATCCAACCGAGAGCACAGACAATTTCATTACAATGGATAGTATCGCTACATTGGGTGCAAAACAAAAAAAAGAAAAAAAAAAGAAAACAAAAATAAATGAATACAACAATAACCTGCTTTCGTTTTATTCTCACGCACAGTTCCCTTTGGTAACTGACCCTCGACAATTGATTACCATGACCGGACTTTGTTGTTTTGATTGTTACAACTGCTACTGTTACCCTTTTAAATTGCGGGTATTGACTCGGAATGCATTGGTGTAAACATTGACTTCATATCTGCCATGCACGTACAAGCACATATGCACGCATAGGTTTACATATACATATATACATATACATATACATATATATGTTATACATATGTATAACAATTTTGTTGTTTTGATTGCACAAGTGTAATATATTTGGTGCAGATTTTCAAAGGACTTGCAGTGCGCCAATGCCGTTTTCAACCAGCTATAGAGAGAGACCATTTATAAGCTTATCGGATCGGGTTATTTAATCTCTTAAAATCTCTTGCGTATTGTCATTGGGGTGTTTGAAGTTCGATCACGTCCTTCCTCGTTCTGAAGCCTTGGAAGGTGCTAAGTTTTTTCAAGTTCACATATCGTACGGAGTTTAAGCAACAGAAACTTCACCATGTTGAGTGGGGTCGATGTTGTCGATGGATCATGCCTATCTTGAAGCTTAATTCCGTGTTCCGTGCTCATTTTACTTCGATATTTCGGTTCTCCTTATCCATGTACACATGTTGAGTTTCACTTTTCCTCTTTCTCTTGTTGTTTTCGAAAGCAAAAAAAGTAAAACGATAGGAAGGATGCAGGCATAGGCGTGTGAGCGCATTCAAAATGATGGTTTTATGATTGCGATCAAAGGAACCATCTAAAATTGCCCATTACAGAGAGAGGCGTGATCAGTCCTTAAACATACACTTGCCATAAACGGGAAATTTCGACATATCCTTACACGTATGTGAAAGCAAATGTCGGTCTGCAGCTGCACACAAATATTTCGCAAGCCGATCTAAACGGTAATCGTGCTCAGTGTTCCATTCAGAGTTGACTTATCTGCCTTTATAAAATAAAATACTTTGCGGTTTTCCATGTTTTGATTAAAGTGATTGGTGGCCTTGAAGATTCGCACTAGAGCGTATGCAGTTACTTCACTTCTTCTGCATTCAGAGAATTTTTAATAGAAATAATATCATCGCTCGTAAATCGAAATAATTAAAAGCACCCGAGTTTTCGCAATGAATATTATGAATAATTAACATAACCCGATAAGTTCCTAAGCGCCTTCTTAGGGCTGGTCGAAGACAGATTATACTTTGAAAACTGCTAGGGAATATCGTAAGGGTGTGTCATAAAATCTCTACACGTGTACGCACGTTTCGCAAAACCGAGTTTAAAACTAATATCAAACGAAGAGTGCAAACGGAGAGAAAGAACGGCGTTAGTTAGTTCGGAAGGAGGTATGTTTGCCTATATCAGAAGATGAAAGACAAGCCGATTTAAAAGAATTAATATCGGATCTACTTAAACATTTCACTGCATAACTAAAAGAGTTTCTCTTCATTATCGTTGTTCTTAGGAAATTTGAAGCTGGTCTTTAACCAGCTGCTGGAAACGATCAGTTGCCAGGTGATAGAAAGAAAATCTTCTCAGTATTATTCAAGTTTCATTCAAATATATATGAGTATTATAATTATTAATTTTGCTTTAGTTTCTTTCATGTGCATATCTTCTAGGAATAATTTTGCGATGATAGAATGGATTGTTTGTTATTATCGTTATTTTCCTTTCCCAATACCGTCGAGCTTTAGACGACATACAATTCGTTCGCAATTCTGATGATATAGAAATCCGTATGAAATAAATAGTTTATGTATTAAATAATTTAAAAAAAATGTTGTCTCATACAGGTGGCTAAGCATTGTGGCGACAGATATATATGCATATGGCTTTTTAACTGACATTATTCAGTCTGCCAACAATGACCAGACTAGTAGTCTTAGTGTCGTTTGTATAGTTTTCATTTTCATTTTCGAAATAATGTGAAAAAAACCAAGCAAAAAAAAAAAAAAAAAAAAACAACAAACAAACAAACGAAAAACGCGAAATGTTTCATTTGGAATACTGCCAAATATTCATGTTATTTACGACTGTCTAACCAGCCATTATGGGGCAATAAATCAAGTTTACTAACAACGTATATGCGCGGCATATAACGCGAATGCCGGTCATTGTTTCGATTGGCAAGACATGGCGGCGGATCGCTTTGCATTGCGCCAACAGACATGAAGTTTGCATTTTTATTGCCTTTAATTCACTTTTTCACAGACCACGATCATCTAAGAGCCGCAGAACCAGCAGCGGTAGTTAATGGCAGTAAGCGCATTAGTACACACAAAACATCTGCTTCAACTGCTGCCTATGATGATGACCAGTTGTGATAAAGGTGACATTGTGTTCGATTTGTGTGATTAGAAAACATTTAGAGCTTTAAATATGCCGTCGGTCATTGTGCCTGTGGCTTAGGGTTTTCATTATTAAATATTTCTTCTGCTGTTGAACGCCAAATAGCACGCGTGAATGGCATGAATGGCGCCGTTGCTAAGTGTAAAAAGTAGAATGTTAAACTGCCTGCGCGACGACATTGGTGACGCCAACAATGCTGGAATTATCCGAGTGCTTGACCTGTGAAGACTTCTTTGTATATTTAATTTTTTCAGATACCGAAAGACATATGTTTTCGTACCACTAACACAATTCACATAACATGAAAGTATTTTTATTATCATAAGAGTAAACATGTTTCTGATGAAATGTGTTAACAAAAAAAAAATTCCCTTTTGTTCGATTTTCGCACAATTACAAAAATAAATTATAAAATAAAAAAAATCCTCCCTAAAAATCCTTTAGTAAACTTTATTTAGCCTTTCAAAGTCGAACCCAATGACCACCCGAAAGCTGATACCTGTCGTTGTGGATCACACAGTAAACTTAAACCCCATGTCGCTTCTTTTATAAAATTGTAAAAATTGGATCTTCTCGTCATATGAAAACTTAATTTCTTTCTAAACGTTTATATGCGAGGGAGTTTAAAGAATGGTCACACCCATCACATCCAAGCTTTTACCACATTTATTTCGTACACTATTTTCTACAGATTTTTGCTTAGAAACATGCGGAATAGCAATTGTTTTCATATGCCGGGAAGATTTTCTTTCAAGTGAGGCCTTACATGAAGAATGATTGTAAAAATAGTGCAAAGCAATCCATTTTCAATAGGACTCGCCTTTGAGCCAAGCGATATATGACCGTAGCGTCAAAATATTTTAAACATGATGTGTGGGTTGAACATAAAGGCATGTGGACAGACATCGCATGGAGCTAAAACTGAGTTGTGAAAATAATTCCGCTTGGATCACTTGGATTGGAAAGAAAAAGTGAACATATCTCAAGTTTTTGTTGATGGATTTAATACATAAATGCAAAAAAACCCAATATACCACGTCCTACAAGTGGTCTAAGGTATAAAAAACGAAAGCTTTACAAATATAAAGTAAACGATGACTCTGTTGTATTACTATTGACACCTGTCAATAATTTTAGAACGAATGCGGTATTCATCGACTAATCGATATGTCGTCAATTCTTCTTCTTGTTTCACTACCAATCCATTTCTGGATATAACTGATCACGCGGGTTTTTTGCCGCGTCTTCATTGTCTACTTAGTTATATAAACTAAAGCCCAAAAATCTTGTTGGTTCCTTGTTGCGTTGATGATTTCGCCTATAGCGCTCAGCCCTGTCCCGTCATTTGCTTCCTACGGTCTTCCACTGTTAAGTGTAGCAGTTGATATTTTTCCCCACGTACCATTTCTCCAAAATGCGCAGTTTTTCGCTTCGCAATACAATTTAATAGCCCCCGATCAAAGTTTATTCTTCTCATGACTTCAGCATTGGATATGCGAGTCGACGATAGTTTTAGAGTTCTACTACAGCGTCACGTCTTAAAGATTTCCAGCCTGTTCATTGTATGGATTTCTAATGTCCATGATTCGAGGGCATACAAGGGCGTGAACAAGGCATTTGATGAAGCGAATAAGGAATATATCTAAGGGGTAAACACTTGGAAACACTTTGCACACTGAACATTTTGGTTACTAATTGACACAGTGGGATTTGCATACCGGGTGTTTGGCTGACTTACGATCATAAATTTGGTTTTGTTCATATTTAGATTTAACCTAAAGTTGTTATTTTAATCATTTACAGTTTGAACTCTCGCCTGCAGATCCTGTGCATTATTTGTTAGGATAGTTGTATCGTACGTACATCCGATGATAGAATTGATGAATTGTCTATAAACCTTCATGCCTGCTTCTTGAAAGATGACTGCAGGAGACAAAATGTACCCTCTGCTGATAGGTATATGATTTGTTCTGGTATCACCATCACGGGATTTTGCTGTTTGTCTCCAATACAAATTTCTATACAGCGTATATCTTTGCTGTCAACACTAAGACGCTTCTGGATATCTATCAATTGATCATGCCGTACTCTGTCAGACGCTTTTTCATAACTTATGCCTTAGTGTGAAACCAAATAAATTACGGTCAAGGGACGATTCGTATTTACCATAACTCTTGTGCTGGACTATTCTTGGGAATATTTTCAAAGCATGATTTATTAGGAAAATGATTCTATAAGCTTGCCATTATCTCGCATTCCTTTTCTTTGGAGTTGTCATGAATGATGGTTTGCATCTAGATTCTCGTCATTTATCAGTCTTACAGTCTCTGTTGGTACTTCATTGTACCCATGGCCTTGTTTTTTTTCGAAATTTTTTATAGATTCTTTATTTCATTTTTCGTAATGGGTGGCCCTGTTGATCATCATCGACAGACTCTACGTATTTAGTATCACCTGAGAATATTTCACCGAATATAATCTTCCCGTTTCTCTCTTTTTTCTTCTAACTCGGTGACGGTGGTTCATTTAACAAGTTTGCGTTGTTTTTTCTTTGCAGACCACAAGTCTGCTTTAGGTTCTTGTCTAGGTTAATCTTGGCATGCAATGGTTGAAGCTTTTCTATTTCCTTCGCCATTTTCGAACCATACACCCTTTGCTTGTTATATCTTCATCCGCGTTGTTCGTTGTATTCGGTTGTGTTCATTTTCGTTAGCATTGCGGTATTTTCATCTTTCCAAGTTTTTCCGAACGGGAAAATGCTTAACACAGATATTATACAGTTGGATAGATGAGTAGCCGCCCATGATTACGTGCATTTCGAGGGACATGCATGACGAGAACTTACACACTTTGCGGAGTTTTTGGAGCTTGCTTCTGCGGGTTATAAAGGAACTGAAAAAAAAAAATTTTTTTTTTCTTACACTGTACTACATGGGGTAGGCGTAGCCAATTTTTTCCATCTTTGTACAGGTACTACAACATCGCCCATAGAATATTTGTAATTTATGAGTAACGAGTAAAAAACTAATTTTTTATTCCTTTCAAAAAACAGCGGCGTTGTTAGTTTACGTGGTACTTCGACTGCGTATCCTTTGACTGATTTGGCGCATTTTCAATATCAAGTTGCGTGCAAGAACTTCTAACGTTTCTGCCAAATTTGAAATCAATAGCTTCGTTTTTGCGGTCAGATGTATGTTTATAACAACGGACAACCGGACGCATGAAAGAACGGACATGGTTAAATCGATTCAGAATTCGATGTTGATCACTTTGTGGGAACTCTGAAGTTTCCTTCTGGACGTTGCAAACGTTGCGGTGATGGTGTATAAAAATAAGGCTCTATAAGCCAACTAAGGCAAATTTTTAACACTTTATGATGAATTTATCCGGAATAAAAATTTGACATACGATTTTACTCTTGAAGGCTTGGACCACATAGATCTGTTTGTGCGGCTCTATTCCGTGCAATTTTCGATATTTGATGACGAGCATTTAACGTCTTCTCCGAACATATCTATATATATCGTCCTAATATGTTCATTTCATACTATTTTTGGTATTTTAGCAATCAAAAGTTATGACAGCTCGCACCTTTAGAGGTAATCAAGCGTAATTTAAATTTAATTTTGAGTCAATATTTCCATTTTTATGGATGTGGCTTTTATTTTTATTGTATACGGACGTTACGCCGTTTCGCAAATGTTTTCGGAAATACGTTAAGATATCCAGCATCTAATTTTAGTGGTAAGCGTCAGGCAGATTGATCGAACTACAAAAGCGTTTTTATAAAAAATGTAATTAGCAAAGCGTTGTATATAAAATATTGAAATTTATAATTTGATTAGCAGGTTACATGAACAAATTTGGGTCGCTTGAGAAAGTGATTCGGAATTGATGAGTAATAGTGAAAATTAGATTTACCCTAATATCTGCGGAAAGCGAATGGAATTTATATTCAAGTCGTTTAAAGAAGAATGAGTACAGTCTGCTTTGTTTAGGGTTAGAAGTCTGCCGGCATACACAGACACTGTGTGTGAGCGGAAAATGTTGTACAAATATTTGCTTTATTTCAATGCATTAACATCCGTTTATTTTTACTTTCGTTCATCCATCAAAAGTCCGACGGTCAATAGTAAATATCCTGCAGAAATGCATTGAACATCTGCTCAAAACAATTCCAAGTGTACATGCGTGCATATTCACGGCTAGATATGGATAAATTTATAAAAACGTTCTAGGGATTCTTTTTCTTTTTGTATTAAAAAAAAAAAAAAAAAAAAAAACAAACCAAAAAAAAAAGAAACGTTCGTTATATTTTTTTTCTCTCAATTCTTATTACTATTGTCGTTGCTGTTGTTGTCTTTATTGTTTTTGTTGTTGTAATATGCTAACCCTTTCATTTGCATGAAAACGCTTTGTGTAAATAATTACACAAAAAAGGAAAAAAAGCATCAATGAATTTGCTTTACATTGTCCGTTTTTCAATCATTCTATCGTTGTATCTGTTATCCAGACTATGTGTATGTAAAATCGCGCGCGCGCGTGTGTGTATTGGTTTGTGTGGCTATTGTATTGTATGTTATTTTAAATGCTTTTTTTGTTTTTTGCTTTTGCATTTTAAATATCCCAAAAAAGGACGTAATATGTACGCTTAAAAATATAAGCAATTACCGCATCGCTTAGCATCCATCCGTCCATCCCTCGCGCTATCAACTCAATGCCATAAAAATTTATTCAAATCCACAACGCCAGTTAAGAGATTTTTTCATTTTAAATAATAATAAAAAGCATGCTGAGAACGAGTTTATTACAGCTACCTACTCGCGGACAGGGGACAGTCATCCTTATGGTATATACATCTTCGACTGACTATTCATAATGCACAACCACCGTAATATCCCAGATCGGAAGAGCGTCGTGTAGGGA
>CCAG010004385.1:0-19418 GCA_001077435.1 Glossina morsitans morsitans | reverse complement strand
GGATTCGGAGCCAAATTATAAGAAGGCGTGCTGCAAAACAAAAAAGAAAAAGATCCGAAAATATTTTAAAAAAAATGTCGTGGGTTATACCCATCACCGAATGATGAGGGGTATATTCATTTTGTCAAAATGTTTGCAACGCCCAGAAGAAAGCATCAGAGGCCCCACAAAGTATACATATTCTTGATCAGCATCAAATTCTAAATTGATTTAAGCATGTCCGTCTGTCCGTCTATGTGATGTCAACTCTCCTAGCCGCAAAAATGAAGCTATCGACTTCAAATTTGGCAGAAACATTGGAAGTTCTTGTACGCATGTTGGGCCAAATCGGTGAAAGGACACACTTAGAGTATTACGTAAAATGAGAACATCTCTACTTTTCGAAAAGAATACAAAATTGGGTTTTTGCTTATTACTCATAAACTATAGCAGATAAATGTACAAAAACTTGAACGCAAATTATGTGGGTAATGCTGTAGCACCTGTACAAAAATGGGAAAAATTGACCACGCCTACCCAACATTATAATGTACCAAAATTTAACACGTAGAAACAAGCTTCAAAAGCCCCACAAAGTATACAAATTCTTGGTCAGTTACAACTCTTAAATGCCGTTACTCGTCTGGCCATCTGTCTGTTTGCGTTACTTTGTAGTATTTGTAGTAAGCTTTCTTCCGTTAGCGAAAATCAAGATATCGTCTACGGATTTGCAAAATAATTTGGAAGTGAGTTAAACTTTTCCAAGGACACACCTGCAACGCCCACATGCCTATGTGACAAAAACTTTTATTTTGAAAACAGAAAAACTCAGCTGCATCCACTTCATCTTCGTTCTCGTACTTTTTTTGTCTTTTTTAGGATAACGATGATGGGTATATAAAAGATTCGATCACGATCGAATATAATTTTCCTATTTGTTTTTATTTCTTGGTGTAAAACTTACTGATGAGTGGTTACGTTAAAAAATAAATGATTATATTGCGGTGCCGAGTCCTCGGGACCATGAGGCGCAGGAAAACTCATTGTCAGCATCACAGGTTTTCTTTGGTTTTGTTGTTTGGAAGAACGTAAAAATGCTATCGAATCATTAGCTATTAGATCGGGATAGTAGTCCTTGCAATGGAAAGAAACAAAAAACGAAAAACAAAGCATTATTAAGGAAAAAATGGAGACTTGCTCGTTACCTTATTGTAATCGAAACCGTGTTTAATTTTCTGACCGTTCATGTTAATGCTGTAATTGTAATATTTGGAGTTCATGATTAAACCGCCCCATTCACGCCATCCGGGCGGTATATAGGAACCATTATATTTATTCAGGTATTTGCCAAAGTAACCAGTTCGATACCCGGCATTTGATAGGTAAGTGGCAAAAGATCTGGTCTCGTGCGTGGCTTGCCATTGGGGACTCGAACAGTTGTCGTTATTCGTGAATACCATGTGATTGTGTACGTACATGCCGGTTAATAAAGATGAACGTGCTGGACAGCACATCGGTGTTGTGGTGTAAGCGTGGCGAAATTCTGCACCACCATCTCTTAGGATGCGCAATGTACGCGGCATGAAATTTAAAGATCCCAACTCTGCGTCCTGATCATCCGTTAAAATTAAAATAATATTCGGTTTCCGAACACTATACGCATTCGAATCGCGTGATATTCTTCGAAATGATTGACTAGCAACGTTAACGCCACCCTGCGTCGTTGTCGTCTTCATTGTTGTCGTATGCGTTGTAACGCTAACGTTCTGCTTTCCCAATGAATGTACACGTTGTCGATGATCATGTAGCAGTTGCTGCTTTTGTTGCTTTTCTCGATGATAGCTTGGCGATGTTTGTTGACTTGTTTGCTGTAACTGCTGTGACTGCTGCGATCGCAATTGTGCTCTATGACGTTCGTCTTTGTGTCGATAAATTGATTTTGACTCTTGTTGTTGATCTCTTTTCTCTCTCCATAAATCGTTGCTATTATATTTCGGCGTATGATTCAAATTTATTCTTTCCTTGGCAGCTACTGTCTGTACCTTCGTTTGTATGAAATTAAGCGTAAACGCAATGCTTATGATAGCAAATAATGCTAATTTACGTAAACTCTTTAGATGCATTATAGCTTTGTTTGCTTTTCATTTGTTTTTCTACATACATTTAATTTATATATATATATATATATCTATATACATATATATAAGTATATGTGTATATATGTCTTCATTTATACATATATTTATTGCGCTAATTATTTATCACAGTTAGTGGTTTATTTAAGGGTTCATTTTTTTTTTTTTGTTTATTCTACTTTTTAAAAATTATTTATTTTTAAACCAAATCCATTATATCTGTTAGCGATAGCCCAGCAGTTGATTGTTCTTTTATATTAGTAGGCTTCTGTTGATGTTGCGTGGACTCTGTGTAAATAAATTAATGAAAATGCATTGCATTAGAAAAGAAACAAATGAGAACATTATAGTGGAACGTTATCCGCACCATTAAATACCCTACACCACTTATGACTTTTTAAGATAGGGTTTTTTAAGGGAAAGAATTCGAAAAGCGGTTTGACTCGAACCGTTTTCATCAGCGTTCATGTTTGGGGCAAAATAAGTCGATCTACTATATTTCATCAAAATATTTCAAAGATTGCGACGTGTAGGCTGAACACACAAGAAAACAAGACAAACAAGCAGACAGATGGGCGGACAAGCTTAGATCGGTATGATAAAAGGGGAGATCTATCTCCAATCCATAAGAAAACAAGACGCACAGAGAGACAGACGGGCAGACAAGCTTAGATCGTTACAATAAAAGGTGGATCTATCTCCAATCCACAAGAGAACAAGACAGACACGCAGACAGACGGGCAGACAAGTTTAGACCGTTACAATAAAAGGTGGATCTATCTCAAGCCCACTAGAAAACAAGACAGACAGGCAGGAAGGCAGGCAGGCACACAGACAGGCAGACGGACAGACAGCTTAGATCGATTCAAAAAATGATTCTGCATCGATAGGTATAATAAAAGATGGGTTTATCTTCTTCTGTCTTCTGGGTGTTACATACGCCTGCACAAACTTAATGTATCCTGTACCACAAGTGGTGTAGAGTGTAAAGAACAGCACACAATAACACGGTTATATTTTTTTGTAATATAAACATAAGCATAAAACATAAAAGTGAAACATAAACTTAAACGACAAATCCATACATACATATATAAAAATCAAACCTTAATTTGGTATATGGTGGAAAGAATAATAAAACGAGAAGCATGTTGAGCGTGGGGAAAAAAAACGCGTACAAGTTATGAATGAAATAAGGAAATCGTATTATTTCTTCTTTGGCTGTTGCTAGTTTCCTTAGAATGACAACCACAAGCGAGTAAATAAGGACAGATTAGAGATGTAGAGAGCAAACAGGAAGGTAAATGTATAATAAAGTTAAAATATCAACCTGTACTGACTGAAGAATAAACTGTAGCGTAATATAATCTTTCCGTAGCTAATGGCAGAGTTTGTTGTCAGAAGCCGTGTAACTATATATACATCCCTTAGCTGTTCATGTACGCGTCTTAATATATGTAATTTATGTTAGGAGAGTATGCATTAATTTAAAGAGATTTTCCGATAGAAGGGACAAAATCGGCTAAAATCATTTCAATGTCCTCCGCTTATCTCTAGCCCTGTCTATACCTTACACCACTTGTAGTACAGAGTGTATTAAGTTATTGCGGACGTATGTAGAAAGGCTTAAGACAGACCCACCTTTTATTATACCGATCGATTTAAACCTGTCCGTCCGTCCACGTAAATATATGTAGGTAGCAATTTTTGAGATATTTTGATGAAATTTGATACAGTGATGTGTTTTTATCCAAGGACGAACGCTTTTAAAAATGGTTTGGATCGATCCAGTTTTCCAACCACTGCACATATAAAGCCCTCGTCTGAAAAGTCATTATATGGAAAAAGATTGCAATTTTCGAAATTTCTCGGGAAAAGTGGCTAAGTAGCAGTATTTCGGCATTCTAAATTGGTATGAAAACTTTGGACCGGGTAGGGCAATTTTTGAACCCCCTCTCATATAACGAAAACTGAAGATCATTTTCGGCGTTTCTGTCTAAAGTCTAAGTTTTAATATATGATGACGAAAATTGGCCCATAATATTAATTTCATACAAGAATTGTGTTAGACTATGTGGTGGAGGGTATTGAAAGGTCGGCCTTGCCGGACTATAATGTTCTTACTTGTTCTTATCTTATCTTTCTTCGTGTCACACGGTCTTATATAGCCATATGCTTTGTCGATGGATCAATTGATTGAAATATTATCCATTACTACCCATTATTAGTTTAATTTTACTTCAATTCCATGTCAATACAATAAATGACTTGTGTTTTAAGGTTGTAGACGAAAGGGCCCATACTTTTGGCTATGGTACTCTTGGTCAGAGAGACAATCATCTATCGATTAAAGTAAGTTGTAATCCATGGCACTAATGCTCGGAAAAAAAGAAACAGGTGGAAACATATCCCAAGTTTAGTGTTTCTAGCATTTTCTTCAATTGCCAAGCGTAGTGTTACGCTCACTTAATATAGACAAAATCAAAACTTCAACCCTTTTAACACCTGACTACAGAGAGTGCGAGATTTTCTTTAAGTAATCGATCAACTCGGAGAGTGGAAATATTAGCATAAAATATTCATTCGAAATGAGCGCTTGTTTGCGTGCAAAAGAAGACATAAATAACTGAAGTTTAAAATCTATGAGGCTTGGAATTTTTGAAATTTCAAATCTAGGGCAATAATACAGAAGATCCTAGTCTATGATAGATAATGATTCAAAAGCTTGCAAACTTTTGATTTGATTGATTATAGTTTCATCTAAAAGACACTGTGAAGTATAATCTCTTCAGATATCATCAGACATGTTTTTTTTTCTATTTTTTTTTTTTTTTTTTTTTTTTTTTTTTTTTTTTTTTTTTTTTTTTTTTGATGATTTACTGTCTTCTCTTTCGTTACATAGTAAAACCTTTTAAATTATTCCATTAGATCCAATCAGTTGCGTGATGAATACAAACCGACGATATGCATATGTACGGCCTACACGTTGTAATGATGTCAATTAAACCTACACCTACAGAAATCTGTCTACAAAGCTACTTAAACTTGACGACATTTCCTTGTGATCTAATGAAGAAGATTATAATGTAAATATAAGCTTTGATATATATATAGATATATATATATATGTATTCTTTATGATCTGTATTAGTGACGCTCGGACATATGAACAATTAAAACGTGCTAACTTATTAACATAGCATAAAGCAATGTTTTGAGAAAAAAGTCAATTTTCGTGTCATCAGTAATATGGCCGCACGTTGTTGCTGTTATTGTTGTTGCTGTTGTTGTCTACTAAATGTCTGCCTGTTTTAATTTACGAGTTGAGGAGAATAAAACGCTAACGTATGGAATATAGCGAAACCAGAAATATGAACTATTGCATATGCAAACTTAAACACAAGCATACGCACACGCATATACATATACATATATATAAGAGTTTTAATTATTGCGCTTACGAAGTCTGTTGAAGATATTGCTTTGCTTGTCTACTTATGTATGTAATACATGCAATAGTTTACGACTGTAAGCAAAGAAAAATACAAAAAAAAAAAGAAAAAAAAAAAAAAAGGAAAGACAGACGGGAAAACGCTTATAAGGCATATCAACATTTTTGTAATCAAAGCCAAAGAATATTTTATTTCTACGTAAAATATCTATTCATTTATTTAGTCATGTATGTTAAAAATTTGAACATATCTCTATCTATATATTACAACATCAGAAGTAAGAGCTGTCGTAACTTTTTACTGTTTATCAAATCTGTTTAATAGTGAAGACTTCATTAATTACTTTAAAACCTTTAAAACGTATATAAGATACGCATGCCGACAGATGCATAGGATTAGGTGTGAAATGCATTGTGAGTATGTAAAAAAACTGTTGGGTTAATAGGAAAGTAATACACAAAAGAACGCAGCTACAATGCGGTAAAGTATAAATAAAGGTTAAGGTAAAGATTTGGCTCCGTCTGTCTATCTGTCCTTCTGTTGTACACATGTTGATCACCTCGAAAGTTTGTCTAAAAGAAAATATTGAACCCAACACTATTTCCTGTCACTTCCTTTAGCTCAAGTGCAACCAGTAAAGCCGTTTGTGAGGTCGATAACAATGGGAATACAGATTTAGCTCCGACTGTCTCTATGTCGTACTTTTGTATGCATGTTGACGACCTCGAAAGTTTGTCTAAAAGAAAACACTTAGTGCAAAACTATTTCCTATCACTTCCTTTAAGTCAAGAGCAATCGGTAAAGTCTTCGATGAGGTCGATCACAATGAGAACAGCTCCGTCTGTCTATCTGTCCTTCTGGGCTACACATGGTGACGATCTCGAAAGTTTACCTACAAGAAAACACTTAGTCTCACACTATTTCCTATCACTTTCTTTAACTCAAGTGCAGTCAGTAAAGCCGTTCGGGTGAGGTCGATTACAGTTATGAATTTCCGGTTTTATCAAATAGTGGGTGCAACTTTATTTCTTTTTTTAATTTAGACTCTTCCATTGTATTGTTGTACTGCTAAATGCGGGCAATCTGTACTGCAACCCAAAGAACCTAATGTACTTATCAAGCTGCTAGTTTTCTAAGTCAAAGATCCTTTGCGGATCCAACTACTTTCTCCAACTCAGAGCACTATACTTTGTCTCGCGTTATGAAATGTTCACCAAACATTTGTTGTTGTATTCTGCGGAAGGCCGATTATTTACAAAGGGCGAAAGGACATTTAAACAATTATTGATTGGACTCAGATCCACAAATTTGCGGCCACCACCTCTCTATTTCTTTCTTTTTGGCCGTCATTGCGTTACGCGAGTAGGAGGACTCCCCTGAGTGAAAAAAAAAAAAACGTGTCTACTAAACTCTCCATGAAATCGATGCTGTCGAAGTCAACTGACATTAATTCTGTATTTTATGAAAAATTGTTCGTAATCTTGAGTTACGTTGAGTACGTTTCACAAAATCAAAACAAATTCCTCTAAGCCACTACCAAAGGCGATGCAATGCATGTATGCAGTCGCCATTATATTGATTGAGCGTTGCTTTGACCACTTTTCAAATACTTGAAAATTGTTGTTAATTGCTTGTGATTGCATCTTAGAAAATAATATTCCGTTAATTCGCACTTGATGAGCTAAACGTATTCCATAATCATATGAAGTATTTTGATTCGTGGGTATTAATGTAATCAAGTGAGACATCTTGAAAATAAACTTCTTTTATATATTTTCTATATCAAGGAAAATAATACGCTCGCCTGTATTTTATGGTCAAAATATATGTTATAGTTAAAGTTTACAAGAATTCGCGGATAGCAAACAATGCACAACCTATTTACATAATCTACGACGCTCGATATATTTCACACCGGAATTTCGATTCAGATTTTGCATAGATATTTAAACATGACTTGTGCTGGAGGGTTATATTTATTTTGTGCAAATGCACGTAACATGTGGACGGGCTTAAGATTTTACCGATCTAAGTCTGTCTGTCCGTCTGTCTACCATAAATTTGTGTTCAAGCTATAGGTCGCAATTTTATGTAATATCCGCAAGGGCACCTTTTGTTATACCGCTCTCAGCCTGCCTCTCCGTCTGTCCGTCTAATGTTTGTCCATGTAAATTTGTGTTCAAGCTATAGGTCGCAATACCCGCAGGATAGAACAATTGATCTTTTATTACAACGATCAAAAAATTTTTCCGAATCGATCTAAACTTGTCTGTCCATCTGACCGCTATACCCGGATGGGGGTTCAGATAGAACCATTGATGTTTTATTACAACGATCGGAATCATTTTCCGAATCGATCTAAACTGTCTGTCCGTCTGTCCGCTAAGGTAGAACCATTTCCGGGTTAAGGTAGAACTATTTATCTTTTATACCGATCAGAATCATTCTTTGAATCGAACTAAACTTGTCTGTCCGTCAGATATCAGTTTATGCATTGTTGTGTTCAACCTCCAGATCGAATGCTAATTTCGAGATATTTTGATGGGCCATGGTCTATTGTTGTGTCTTGTTCATTTTTAGTACCAGTCCATCTAGATATTCGAGATATGAAAACGTAGTTTATGAAAATTTAATCCTTTCAGGTCATAAGTACAATATTTTACATATCATCAACTTATTGTTATTGTATTCTGTGGAATTCGTTAGCACTTAATACCAAAGCAATTGTCACTTCAAATTAGTTTACAAGTAGCAAGTGAAGGATTTTATAATTCACAAATGAAATTAGTAATTATAATGTTTGAATATTTCACTTTATAATTCATTCATTAAATTACGTCCTAATATACACTTTTGTTAACTATTTTCTTGATTTAATTATCTTACCAGTCCAACAATATTAATTTCAATTTTAATTAGCAATTATTAATGGCATAATTTTGTTATTTTTAATAGTTAAAAGTAAACCAATGTTTTTTCTTTTTTATATGATCAGCCACTGAAGTGATGCCTTCTATATAGCGTATTACTGGCAAGGTCAGAAATAAGTGGAAAGAAAGAGTTAGAAAGTGGCCGCGGCATGGCAGTTGCGTACCTCATCTGTGCCTCATCTTTGCCAATCAATCGTTAAATATAACTACCAGCACATTGCCATCAAAGTAAAGCTAACCTGCAAGTAAACTTCCGATATTCAGCCAAATTTGAAGCTGAAGCGACCAGTGGAGTGATGAGGTGATGTCCTCTACATAGCGTATTACTGTGAAGGTCAGAAATAAGTGGGAAGAAAGAGTTAGAAAGTAGTCGCGGCAAGATAATTGCGTACCCAGTCTGTAATCTGTTATGCCTTTACCGGCCGAGCATTGACTATAATTACGAGCGCATTGTCATCAAAGAAAAGTTAACCTGCAAGTGAACTTCCGATATTCAGCCAAATTTGAAACGGCAGCGATCAGCGGAGTGTTTACAAAGGCCCAAGTGGAGAGATTTATCCTTCGATGAGGACGTCTTTAACATTACTATGGACTCCTACGAGAGGGGTGACGGCACGGCTGGTGAACTCCAGAAAAACGTGGCAAAGTTGCTTGTACAAGCATGCGACGCGGCCATGCCTCGAACAAGAAATACAAGCAGAGGAGGATCTCCAAGCTATTGGTGGACAAATGAGATAGCGTCCTTGAGAGCGAACTGCCTGAAAGCCAGACGAAAAGTGCAGCGCTTGAGGAAAAGGAAACACTTCAATGAACTGCTCACACTCTACAGAGAATTGCGTAGTGTCTTAAAGAAAGCCATAAAGGCTAGCAAAAGGAAAACCTTTGATGGAACATGCCACGATGCCAACACTAATCCGTGGGGAACGGCATATAAAGTCGTACTGAAGAAGGTCAAAGGACAGAGAATGCCGCAAATCACGTAGCCGCACATGCTCCGGCGGATAGGAGCAACACTTTTTCCGTAGAGGCCGCCGTACATGTTAGTAGACTTCTACGGCAGAGAAGATGAAGCAATACCAGCAATTACTGCGGACAAGCCTTTAAGCGCCTGCAAAAGGATTGGGCACAAGAAATCTTCTGCCCCAGATGGAGTCCCAAACAACGCCTTAAAGGCAGCGATACGGAGGAGGCCAGACGTTTTCATGATGATGTTGCAAAAGTGTTTGGAAGAAAGGATATTCCCAGATGAATTGAAGGTCCAAATGTCGGTCCTCATTCCGAATGCCAATAAACCACTGAACGAAGCATCGTTCTAATGACCTATCTGCCTTTTAGACACAATGGGCAAGGTATTGGAGAGGGTCGTATACGAACGCCTGCTGGTCGCGGTCGAAGAAGGACGTGCTCTCTCGGATAACCAGTACTGACTCAAAAGAGCACGGTCTACGATAGATGCCATAAACCATGTCATGCCGCTTGCTTCAGACGCTATAGCCGGAGACCGGTGGAGGGGCGGTGATAAAAACTACTGCGCCGTCGTTACGCTAGACGCGAAAAATGCCTTCAATTGGGCGGACTGCGGGGATTATTCGTAAAGCCCTCATAAGAATGCAGGGTCGAAGGTATGTACTTGAGATTATAACAAGTTACCTTTCGAACCGCACGTTAGTGTATGGTAGCGATAACGAAAAAAAGAGTCGCCTAGGCGTAGGAAGTAGGAGGGGTTGTTTTTTTGCGGGTTAAGGTCCCGCATTGCCTTAATGGACGCCTGTTGATGGTTTTCCACCTCACAAAAAAAAAACACATACACACACACACACGGGTTAAGGTCTCGCACTGCCTTCATGGGCGCCTGTTGATGGTTTTCCACCTAACAAAAAAAAAAAAAAAAACATATGCACACACACACATACAAAGCATTTTCCAACTTCTACATATATATACATATATATATGCACACAGGCACATACCCGCACGCACAAACATTTTTCAACTTGTATAAACACACACACGCACAAAACATTTCTTAACTTCTTTATAGCTAAATAAGAAAAAACTTAGTGATAATAATTTATAATAATCAAAGCACACGTGAATGCACAAACTGAGTTTCAGGTCATCAATTAAATAACTTAACACGTAAGAGTTTTCCAATCTATACAATTAATCTTCATTGACTGTGTCTCTCATAAATATTATGGGAATAATAAGAAATCAGTGCAAGTCAGATTAAATGTAAAATATTTTACGTTTTGTAAATGCAAAACTAGATAAAAGTCATTTTAGTTATTAAAGTCAATAAATTTTACTTTGTCGCGTGCATATAAAAATGTATTTAACGGGCACTCTTGACAAGCAATATAGGTGCAGATAGTAGCTATTTAGCTGCTATGTAGCAGTCAATCACCACAAACGTTTGTTAGAAAATTATTGCAAATGACAATCACAAACTGTTTTAACGCCAACTATACACACGTACATACATATGTATGGGGAGAAAATTATTGACAATGACTTACATAGTTGCATAATATGTCAATACATTCGTTATCATGATTCATTAGAATGCAGACTATAACGAGTTACGTATATGCAAAAATGTATTTCGAATCAATCATTAATGGAGAAATGCACAAAATCCGAATTATAGGTATTCTCGGTCAAATTCCTTTTGATTATAGGCACGATAGGCATGCTTTTGCGTGACAAAAAAAAAAAAACAAAAATAAAGTAATAACTTTCTATACGTCGTAGTGCAGTTTCGATATTCACACGGAGCATATATATCAGGCAGTGACAGATACGCCTATATTTCAGCCAATGGAAAAACTTCGTGGCACTTTTTCACTACAACTCGAAGATATTTTTTTCTGTACCACTATTGGCACTTTTTTGACCATTACCGTACACTTTCTAGGCCGTAGGATTTCTAGGCAAAAAACTGACTCAAGTGAATTTCACAGAGTTCTCTTGAAACCAACTTTAGACAAAGTTCCGCAAAGAGCTAAATAAATGGTGGTCGAGCAGAGGAAGGTTCTAACTGTGCGGTGTATTCATCAAAGCTTCTTAACAAAACTCTCTCAATTTTTCCGAATCAATGCACATATCAGTGGTCGGATATTGTCGCAATGAAAAGGGCAGCACTGCCCTAGATTTTATAAACTTCATGGGGTCTTTGACGTTACCTTCTAGGCGTTAAAAAGTTATTGAAAAACAAATTAAATTTCGATATGCTATAATATTGAGTAGGTATAGTCAATTTTTCTCACTTTTTGTAAAGATGCTACCATATCGCCTACAAAATATACGGTACATTTATCTGCTACGGGATTTATCTGCTGTAGTTTATAAGCAATGAACAAAAAACCAATTTTGTACCCCTTTTAAAGAACAAAAGTGTTGTCAGTTGACGTGGTACTGTAAGCATCTCCCTCGACCGATTTCGCCCATTTTTCAATACCAACCTGCGTGCAAGAGCGAGATCCCACAATTTCCGTCACCACTTATTAGAACTTAAACTTTTCTGCTCTACAAAAGATAAATTTTCGAGAAAATCGTTATAATGGGAATGGTCGAAAAAGTGGCCCGATCCGAACCATTTTCGATAGCGTTCATTTTCCGGCGAAAAGACGTGACGGTACCAAATTTCATCGAAATAACGTAAAAATTGTCACCTGTAGCGTGAATAGAAATTTACATGGACAGACGTCAGACAAACAGACGGACAGGCAAGCCTAGATCAATTCATAGAATGATTGTGAATCGATCGATGTAATAAAAGGTGGGTTTATAGTAAACAAACATCAGACATCAGTAGGACAGATGGACAGATAGACTTTGGTCGATTTAGCAACCTATCTGAATCCATCGCTATTCCAAAACGGAGGTCTATCTTAAGCAGACATCAGACGGACAGACGGACAGACCGGCTTAGAACAATTCAAATCATGATCTTGAATCGATCCGAGTAATATAGGGTATATCTATCGTAACCAGATATCAGACATCAGGCGGATAAACATAATAAGACAAGCGTAAATCGTTTTAGAAAGTGATTCTGAGTCGATCGGTGTAATAACAGGTGGGTGTATGTATAAATGTATATATAAATATATAAGATATGAGTGCGAAAATTTTCTCATATTTTGCATATTCTAAATTTACTAAGAAAAAAACGATAACAAAATTCAAGAAGAAATTCAAATTTTAATTAACAACAAAATTTTATGTTATGTATGATAATAATAAACAAAAACCAAAGTTTTTTATTTTTGACTAAATGGAAGAGCTGCTACAAATAATTTTCGAAGATTATCTTTACATATATAATGTAATATCATCAAAATCTCCTTTTTGTCGATAGGCGTATAAAGACAAAAATTTTCATATTGTTTTTATTTAAATAGAAGAGAAGTGAATGTAAGTGAGTAACAAACTTTTTTGTAGAGAAAAGAACGAAATGATTCTAAACAAGCAAGAGTACGATAAATTATATGCGAAAGAACAAAGTCTATCATATCATCATAGGACAGTGCATCCTCTTAAAAGATTTCTTTGGCATTGTTTTTGATTCCTTTATGGGTTTATTAAATGAAGGAAGAGCATTTATTTTTCCTTCGATCTGCAATAACAAAGATCGATTCCTTTGCACACTTTTTTTCATTCTATTAACGATATTTGTGCACTGCTTCCGTAGAGCCGGCGCATCCTTTATGTCGTCATCCTTAAATGCACTCAGTTTTTTTATTTTCTTATCGACTTCCTGTAGCAAAACTTTATTTTGTTTCAGTGCTTTCCAAACTTTATCCATAGTGACGCTACATCTATCGGATAGATGCATGATGAAATCGATCTTGCCACGGGAACTTTTAGCAATTTCCTTATGCAAGTTATTAAATTCTCTCCTGATTACAGTGTACTGCTCTCCCAATTGTATGAAACGTTTTTCAATATCTTGCGATTCAATTAGCAATTTATTTTATTCCTTCGATTTTGTTATCATCAAAATTGAGAAACAATTTCACAATACTTCGATACTCCTTCTTGCAGATCGGGCACTTTGTGGAACTTGTAATCAATAAAGAGAAATTTATAATTGGTTTACTCGATAAGTTTGCGCTAATGCATCGCATTACCTAATACGCCAAGTTTGAATACAATATTCGTGGAAAAGATGGCCACATCTTGTACTGCATGCCGAATTGCCGCTATGTTTGAAATTGTCCATACATATAGCGCACAAATTAGACGAAGCTAGTGACGACATGCTGAACAATTATTTCAATATTGAAGACTTATTTCTCTCAACGCTAGCACACAATAATATTTTGAAATTGTAATTCGGGAAATTGTTGTTCAATAAATTCGCTGCGGATTTTTTTTCCCTGAACAATTACAACGAAATATGTCAACAGATTTAACCGCTAATTGTTTTAAAAGAAGCCGAAGAAGAAGAAGAACTTTCCGTGATTTCTTGCAAATTTTCGTAAAGTCACTGCAAAATATACAGCAGTGTATTTTTCCGTACCACACTGCAAAATTTCGTGCAAAATCAGCTGAGTACGATTACCTACTACAATGACTTGTCGAGGAAAATGCAAGTTTTAGATGTGCGTTCTTCTTCATTCGTAGAATTAACTCATCTAAAAAGTTTAACTTTGGTTTTCATAGGTTTTCATAGGTATTACAAGAGAACTTGGTTTATTTACATTTTAAGCGATCACTTCTAGAGTTCAAAAATGACGAAAAACAGAGATCCTTAATATTTCAAACATAAGAAATTACATATAAACTGAAAACTTTCCCAGCGGCCAATAGGTCGCCTTTAGAAAAAAAGGCATTTCAAAATTTTTCTTTATACAAAATTCGCTTTCTCGCTCACTTTCGCTGTTCAGTTTCACCTTAATGTCATAAACCTTAGAAGAAACTTTTGACATTTTATTAAATTTTACAGAGGGAGGAAACTTTTTTTTATTATTGTTTTAAAGGTAAACTAAAAATTTATACAAAAAAAAAAATTTCTGTTTTCATTGTTCAAGGTCAGTAATGTTCAAATATAGCATTGTTTATATGTTTAATAACATGAACAATTGATGATGAAAAATGTGATGTCGTCAAAGTCAAAGTAAGTGTAGTGGTTAAGGGTTATATGGAACAAAGAGATTTCCCAGTAATTTATGTTCATAAATACATAAAATAATAAAATGAAATGAATTTTTCGGTTGAAAAGAATTAACGATAGAATCGATAGCAAGACACACTTGACACAATTCAAGGAAATTTTGAGCAATTAAGGCATTTAAAGCGTCACCTGTCGCCTTTCGAAATTTAACAAATTTCGTGTACCGGTGACCTTCATTGCGTTAGTTTGAAATCTTGATGAGCGTTTCTCTTTCTATTTTTTTTTTTTTGTTTTATTTATTACTTCTGCATTTTACGACACTGGATCCATGAGGGAAGAATTTCAAAAGAGAAACGCAAGCACTAAGAATACGAATAAATGTTTTTATGATGTAGTGATAGGTAGCATGCTGCCATCAGCAGTGCTTCTGCGACTTTCGTATAAACCATCCCATCCGCATTACCTCGGTAAGCGTGCTAAGGTCGTACTTGAGCCTTCAATCATTTAAGTTCCGATTGTTTAACTTTTGAAGTAAGGTTTTTTTCATGCGCTGACGCTAAAAAGACGACAATTTTTGCTATGCCACTTTTCGTTGCGAGCACACGCTGTGCTTTCTAAAGTAAATAGAATTATTTCGGAATAGTACTCTCTCGCGGTTTTAGTTATCCAAGGCTGTCTGGGCGGGAAAGGAATCAACTCGTATTGATGGGCATGGCAAACTGACTTGTAGAAGCCTGCCATGTATTATTTTTGAAAAGGCTTTTCAACAACTTTTCCAAATAGTTTTTACTGCATCGCTTGTGATACAGGTTCTATTATCAAGTTCGTGCGGATGTATGTAAAACCCAGAAGGGATTAAAATAGATCCAAAGTTTTATTATACCTATCAGTTTCTGCAATTAACTTTACAACGGTAGTTGGTGGAATGCCTTTATACAGTAGTACGAAAACTACGAAAATTAAATTCGATCGGCACCGAATCTTCTACACCCATCATCGTTATCCTAAAGAAAAAAATAAAAGAAGTGAAAGAACAAAATTTTCACGCTCTATGTAAGCGCAGCTGATTTTTTCTATTTTTAAAATAAAGGTTCTCATCGTGTAGGCATGTGGGCGTTTGTTGTAGGCGTGTCCTTTGAACAGTTTAGGTCAATTCGAAATTCTTTTGCACCTTTGTAGGCGATATCTTCAGTTTCGCTAAGGGGAGAATGTTTACCATAAATACTAGAAAGTTACGCAAACAGACGGATGGACATAGGAACAGGTGGACATGTTTAGGTGCATTCCAAATTTGAAATTGGCTAAGAAAATGTATACTTTATGGGGTTTTTGAAGCTTCATTCCTTTTGAAAAACAGCGGTGTTCTCAGTATACATGCTACTGCGGGCGCGTCCATTGACCGATTTGGCTCATTTTCAATACCAACCTGCGTGCAGGAACTTCCAATGTTTCTGCAGAATTTCAAGTCGATAGCTTCCTTTTGCGGCCAAGAAAATGTTTGCAACAGACATTGCATGCCCTATAGAGGCATCGAAAAAAAATTCATCCTTTATACACTATAATGTTGGCTAGGCATGGTCGATTTTTTCCAATTTTGTACAATTGCTATAGCGACGCTCAAAGAATATGCATTAAAATTTTTGTAGACTTATCTGCTACAGTTTATGAGTAATGAGCAAAAACCCTATTTTTCATTTCCTTTGAAAAACAGAGACGTACTCATTTTACTTAGTACTGTAGGCGTGTATTTCCACCGATTTGGCCCAATTTGCGTACGAGAACTTCCAATATCCCTGCCGAATTTGAAGTCGATAGGTTCATTTTTGCCGTCAGCAGACAAACATTACACAGACGGACAGAGGGACATGCTTAAGTCGATTTAGAATTTGATGCTGATCAAGAACATATGTACTTTTGTAGTGTCTCGGATGCTTCCTTCTGGGCGTTGCAAACGTTTTGACAAAATGAATACACATGCCCCTCAGCCTTCAGTGATGGTTTATTATACCCCAGTATAATTCTTTGTATATTATCACGAATTATAACGAATTCATGACTTTAGTAGGCGCAGTGGTGTAGATTATCTAATAATCGGCTTTGCATCATCATCATAGTGCTTTTACTTGTTTTTATTCAAATAATTGTATAAATTTCGTTTAGCTGACATAAAGAAATAGTAGCTAAGGGCCATTAGTTTGACAAGCCGGAGTTAAAATATGTGGGTTAATGCGGTAAATTAAGTTGTTTTACAATTATTTTCTTGTCTTATACATCAAAATGAACAGGCAAGCAGGTACAAATAAAAGCTGTAAATAGACACAATTACATCCGAAGTACATACGTCTAGGCAGGTGCTTTTTGCCGGTATTTAGTTTTGTTTGTATTGTCAAGTGTAATTAGAACAATTACTTATATAGTATGTATGCATTTGTGTATGACTAGTGTGACTGAATGCATTTGCATAATGTTTGCATGCATGCATGCATAAATTGTTTAAATGTTAACAAATGCGAATGAACCTCGAGAAGATAATATGCAAACAGTTACAGCCAGCTACTGTAACAATGCGACAATTATTACTAACACTGGCAACGGGTAACGAAAAATTATTCTACAATAACTGCCAGTAAAAAATTGTACATATTTGCATGCATGCATGCATGCATGCATGCTTGTATACCCTGTGTGCTGATTAAAAAAAAATGACATAATTCTGCATAAACACACACAAACACACATCCATGGGCGCACTGACTTACATGCAATATTTCAATATCTTATGCAAGGCCAAGCATAAGGACATAAGGACTCTTTTATGCATAATTAGGTAAGAGTCGTTTGTCCGCGGTTAGCGCATAACAATTTATCGTTAGCTGATAACAAATGAAATTTGTAGTCGCCTTACAAAGATTCTTGGATGATAATGATCGTATTTTTTTTACATGATACTCGTATCGACTTGAGTAGTCAAATTTTAGATAAATCAATTGAGAAAACATTTTCCATTTTTGAATTTGATTTCGATTTTTCGACTTTTCTTTTTCGATTTCGTTGTTTGTAAAGTCGTCGTAAAGTGCATGCATATTCCGTAGGACATCTCATGGGCACATCTTGCCGCAAGTGATAAGCGAAATAGTGATATCCAATCTACCCACTTGAAGTAATACTAATCTAAATCTTTCCGAAAATTTAGAGTCTTTTGAGAGTTTTTACTGAGAGGGACTGGGTAGGACAACTGCTGATTTGCCCAAAGGCCATACTTTTCTAAAATATTTATATTTATATGCACCGCTTTTGACAAGTAGGCTCGGACTCACCTGGCGAGACGTCGACTATTCCCCTATTCTACCCTTTGATCTATCTATCAGTTAATTAACAGAAGCCGGAGTATCATTAAAACTTTATATTATGATTTATTTCCTTTATTTTATCCACTTGAGTTCGTTGAGTGTTTATTTCGCTAAGGATGTACGTTATTAAAATAAATTCATCAATATATTTATTACTGTGTACCACTTCGAACATTCACTTTTCACTTGTACTTATTATCTTATGGTGGTGGGGTATCCACTTGTGGTACAACCGTATATTAGGTTTGTCTATAACATTCTGTTACACGGATCGACTCAGAATTACTTTTTGAATCGATCTAAGCTTGTTTGTCCGTCTCTCCGTCTGTCCGTTTTATATAATTATGTATAACCTAAACGTCTCAATTGTTGACATATTTTGGCGAAGTTTATCCCAAAAACGAACCAGACCACCTTTTCCATCTTTTTCCGCTTTCGGAAGTGGTGTAGGGTATTTAATAGTGGACCGTAGCCGTCGATTAGGTTATTTTTTGATTCAATCAATGACAATTCCCGTACATGTCTTATGCCCTTAGTTCAGTTTTAATTAAAGTCTTCTGCAATCTTAACGAGTTCAACGGTTACCACTTCTTCTTCTTTTTCTACGCTCGGCTAACGATAGATCCTCTAATACCTCCGAAAGCTTATCCTATACAGCACTTAAATCTATAATACAGCTGATGCACTTATTGTCGGATAGGCGACCGGAACTAGTACCCGTCTTTGGGTCGTGGATAAATTTTTGGTGGAAGTGAAGGACGCTTCCTGCTAAGAAATTCTAAAACCGTTGCACCCACGATCGTGTGAATGACGTATAAAAGTATCTGCCATAGCGCCACAAATTCTATGTATGGGAAGTGGCAACTATTTGCCTGTTGAAGTGACAACTATCCCCCTTCTCGAACCGTTTCTTTTCACTGCGTCCAAATTAAGTGTCTAAGCACTTCTGAAAATTAATTTCGAAGCTCACTCAGATTTGATAAAACAACGATAATTTTTTATTTTACTTCAACCTCAATTTTACCAAGATAAGCCTTTGAGGCTCATTTGAATTTTGAACTTTATTTTTTTGATTATTTATCATGTCGTCTTTTAAAAAAGAAGTTTTACACCCAACATCACTTTTGCCCCAGGGTATATTAAATTCGTGCAGACATATGTAACACGTAGAAGAGAATAAGATAGACCCACCTGCTATTATACCGATCGGTGCAAAATCATAATCTGCATTGATCTAACCCTGTCTGTCCGTCTATCCGTCTAATGTCTGTTCCTGTAAATTTTGTATTCAAGTTACAGGTCGTAATTTTTGAGATATATCGAAGTTTGGCGAAGTGACCTGTTTTGGCCCAAGGACGAATACTATTGAAAATGGTTCAGATTGGTCCATTTTTTGAACACCCGCCATGTAACGCTCTATTTTGAAAAATCGTTATATGGAAAAAAATTGC
>CCAG010004383.1:0-14359 GCA_001077435.1 Glossina morsitans morsitans | reverse complement strand
GATGTCTACCACTTATCCTCATTATCGGATTCTTTAAAGTCTATTAAAGTACCTTTGCTTAATACGCGCGATCTACTTATGTCGTATTTAAGCTAACTTGCCTTCGTAATATCGTGTTGTTAACGTGTCGGTTGCCAAGCTTATGCATGTTTGCTATAGTATGCGACCTGGATCCTGTTCTTGTTGCGGGTGTACTTCTGTACCAGCTGTGTACATACTTTTTTTCTTTTTATTTATCTATACATGAATAATTATTTTTAAGTTTCTTTGTTTTTGTTTTTATTACTCTTCTTTTTTCATATCTTCCTTTATATTGTGCACTAGTATTAAAACAATTAGTATAAGATTTACTCTTAAGTTGTATTTGAGTTCGACTGCTAACTTTGTTGAGTTGAATTTCATGTATAAGTAAATAAAATAAACTAAAATAAAATGCTTTCCATAGATAGCGTGAATTTTTGTCCTACAATTGAGTGGTAGTGCTCTGTAAATGTTGTTGCATTTCGCGATAGCAAATCGACAGCAATTTCTAGCATCGGAAATAGTTAAACTCTTAAAAAATTTTCTTAAATAAACGTATTAGGTGTAGCCTTAAGTAACTTCCCTTCGCCACTATTGTGTATGACCTTCTCACATATTCCTGCCAGTTCATTAATTCTTTCCTTGTAAAATGTGGTTTGGACTGGAAACAATTTTCGACAGCCTGACTGACTTGCTCTTCAGAATTGAAGGTTTTTTCCATTCAAAAAGTTTTGTAAGGAGCGGAATAGGTGGTAGTCTGTGTAGGCAAGGTCTGGAGAGTAAGGTGAATGCGGTAAAACAGACCATCCAAGCTCAAGCAGCATTCCAAGTCGTGCATGCGTCAAGGATGCTTTTCATGGAGTTTGCCCTACCCTTCTTTGCAGCTGTTGGGCGTATCTATCCGCAGTAATCATTAAATTCGATTTCAAGAGCTCGTAATGAATTATATCTCTACAATCCCGACATATACACATACTCGCTTTCGGATCTAGTAGAGGTGGTTGATTCTTATCAAGCCACTGTCTTTTGCGGGTCAGTTCTTCACCGTCTGCGCTGCATATTGTTTCAGGTGTCGCCTTAGTGCTGTTGCACTATATATGCGCAAATGACATTCGCATTAAAGCAGCGAAAATAGATTACAACACAATTTTGAAGTACTAAAAACCGAGAGATTTTAAACGTTATTTTCGCTTATTTGGAAATAATTCTTTTTTCTTTTTTTTTTTTGCCCTTTTCTGAATATGGTTTGTTTGTCTGCTAGAAAAGAAAAAAAAAAAAAACTAAAAAAAAAAGAAACAAAAATATTTCATTTCATTTAATTGATAACAGACGGCTAATTCAAACAATTTTTTGTTTTCTCGCTTTTCTTGTTTAATTACAGACTCCCGCAAAATTTCAATGGAGCACAAAAAACTACAATAATCAATTCAATCGCAAACATATACTAGCTGAGTAGTAGTTGAGTGGGTTGTAATTAAAATCGAAAATCAAAAAAATTAAAAGTCATTAAAAATCAAAAGGTTATAAAACACAAAATAAGTGAAAAAAAAAAAAAAAATTTAACTAAAAAACAAACTGATAAATAAATAAAAAAAAATTGTGTTAAGATTGAAGTAGAGTTCAGTGTATTATAAAATGATATTGAAATTAAAAGATTAAAAGAAAAAAAAAAAAACAAAACAAAAAAATTTAATAAAATATTTAAATAAATAAAGGAAATTCGTATTTATCATTAAAGGAAAAAGAAAAAAAAAAAGATAAAAATTTTAATTAAAATTTGCTTAACGTCAATAGAAACCACCGTCACAAAAAAAATCGACAAATTGAAAGGAAGAAAAAAAAAAAGTATTCATTTATCATATAAAACAAAAAACAAAAAATAATAATAATAAATAAATAAACGATGCATTGTCTATGTCGACCATCGCGGATTATGTCCGTGCGAATAAATTTATTGGATGAAACGGATTTTATACATGAAATCAAGGTAAGTGCCATTGATAATAACGACAACGAAAACAATCCCAATCTCTTTATATATGTTTTATATATGCTATCAACAGTGCGATATTAGCGTTTATTTCGACCCATACTCACATCATCAGACATGTGAGTGGGGAGGTGTGAATGTGAAATGAAATGAAATGATATTTAAAAAAAAAAAACATCAATGGCTTAATACCTATTGGGAGCCTCCTTTTTTCATGTTAATGTTAGCTAAATGCGGTTCAATGAAGAATTCTTTCATGTTTAGATACGTGTTTTAGGAGCAATGCTGCAATAATGAATGCTTCACTTTTAATGGGTGCAGGCAAATGGTGTCACATTTTCTATCGGGTACATAAAAAATGTTATCCGGTTCTCCTATTATCCGACTCTCTTTGCAAAGTCTTACCTATAAGCAATTATCTTGTTATTGTATTGAGTCTGTAATGAAAAGATCGTTTCTATAAAGTGTTTAAAGTGTTCAAGTATTCAATACTGTCTCTTGCAGGGGCCCCTATAGGGCCCATAAAAAATGATTTACTTTGTTTCTATGTAGCTCTCGAAAAGATAATTTAATCTCTCTTGTCATGCGAGACAAGTAAAAACGCTTTGAACGGTTTCCACAATTATGTATAAATATTCTCTTTATATATATTTTTTTTTGTTGTTGTATATAAAATTTAATATTAATTTTTATATTATTTTAATAATCAATTTTTTAATTTTTAATTTATTTAATAAAACCAAACTTTTAATTGGTTAGGAATTTAATAACAATATACAATATGATGGTAAAAACACTTCTTGTCCCTCTTCCACAAAATTTTAATATTATTCAATAATATTAAGTTAAATGTAACTTTTTTTTTTAGTTTTTATGTTTGTGCAAAAGAGTATGATTTCGAACAAAAGCCCGTTTCGAGTACAACTGTGATGTGAAAGACAATTCTGGAAACAGAAATAAGTAAGAACATTATAATTAGGCGACGCCGACTATTACATACCCTACATCACTTCGCCCATTTTACCACCAAAATGTACACATTATTTTTAAAGCCCGCATGTTAAAAATTCCGATTTCCACTCCACATAAGAGTTTGCTTAGCGCCTATATAACTGTGGGGTTAAAAAAAAACAAATAGACCTTTGCAATCCAAATTCCCTACCATTGCTGAAACACTCCTACGAATTATTAAGATACGTTGAGATGTCTTATATGGACGGGAGGAAGAAATAGACCCACGTGGTTCAAATTAGGTCCACTTAAGTTTCCTATTGAATTTTCATCATGAAAAAGTGAATAATTGGGCTTTTTTGGCATATAAGGGTTTAGGTTTCGTGGGAATCCTTATATGCGGTGGTATCCAAAAAAATAGACTTACGTGATCCAAACTCGGTAAAGCAGATTTCTTTGTCAATTACCTTTATGAGTCAATTTAAATGGATTATAAAAAGAAGGAATCACCTCTCAGCATACGTTCTTCAATCGCTGAATATCACCTTTGAAAAATATGCTCCAACAGAGAGTATTTATACTGCTGAAATTCTCACCCAGTAGTAGAACCATAAAGAATATGCAAATGACAGACGAAATGCTTTAGCCTCTTATCTGATGGACACTATTTCGTTTACGCCATGAAGTTATGGAACGCTCTAGCGTTGAATTTACAAATGACCGCCAGTGCTGGTGGGCCTGAAGGCTTACTGACAGGATATTGCAATGCAACTAACCGTTAAGCCAATTGGTATTCCATTGTTTTTCATTGCCACACTGTAGTCAATTTTTTTTGCATCTCTGTATTCCTGAATGTCCATCATAATTGGGAAGATAATAAGGATATGTATTTGTGTATTGCACTAGTGATGTTTAGAAGGCTGGAGCCTTGTTGTATAGGTCATAACTTAAGTAAATAAAATAAAAAAAGCTCCCTTTGGCCGCAATCGAAATTTTGCCTTTTATCGTATCCTTCCCGAAAAGTTTTGCTATTCAATATTTCAATTGCTCAATTGTTCAGTTGTGCTAAAAAAAAAAAACCTTTTCCAGTCAATGATGGAGGAAAAGAAATTTAAATCCTTTACAGCGTCACGTAAAGCCGATTGCAACAAACTAGAAGAATCCCAGCGGAAGAGTACATCTTATTCGGTAAACCTCTTCCTAACAGCTTTTCAATGGCTTCCTATCGCGAGTTGTTAGCATCAAGTCAAGTTAATTACGGTCATAATATCACAAATGGCAAAAATGGGTTAAAATGTGTTTAACAAGGCGGTCGTTTATGCCCAACTTGCGATGCATTATTGAAAGGGACTTAAAACGGTTAACAACAAGCATTTTCCTTCTGCACATATTTTTGCGAACTGTCATACTGTGTTTGCGTTGGAAAACAGACAGAACTCTTTGACGAGCCTAAGAGCCAGATCTTGTCCTTATTAACAATTCATCGCACTATGAACTTGAATAAATTGACTGAACATATAACGTGAGAAATAGAAAAGTAGTGTTGTTTTCAATTTTCATTCCCCGACTCTACGCTATTACGAGAAGAGTGCTTAACCGTCCAGACCATTGAACTTATCCAATGTTAATCTTTTTTAATTTTCTATCATGTTCGAACACGTTAAGGACAATTTGAAACATTCATCCACAAATAACTTTATTTGCAATACATACTTTCTTATGTGCATATGTATACATGTATACATATATGCATATAGGATGATTTTGAAGCAAAAGCCAGCAAGTGTCATCGTTCACACATTACACCATCGTCTGTGTACCACTAGACACAGTTTTAGGTCTTATCTACCGCGACCACTGCCGTAAAACAACTGAACCTTATCATCGTCATTGTCAACGTTATCGTCGAAACAGCCACAACTAATATCATCGTAAACATCAGAGTTTATGATGCCGCTCGTCATCTCGTCTAAATGTTTTGTTAGCACTATAGTTTAGTTTTAAATAGAGTGTAACGGAAAGAGAGAAAGACTATGTACCAGATAATAATATATATATATATATGTATATATGCGTATGAATATACACACACACACACACATATATATATATATATATATATATACAAATGCATAGTATCCATACACATTCGCAAAGTCACAATCACATCGATGGGTGTGTGTGTGTGTGTGTATGTGTATGATATGAAAAGTGCACACGTTGCTAAAATGACGCTAGCTATCCCACATACAATATTCTAAAATACCATAGTTACCATAATTAAGGTACACACAAACGTAGATACATACATATGCCCACACCCAGCAGCAGCAGCAGCAGCAGCAGCAGCAGCTCATATACATGTAGGTTCGCACACAATCTCATATTACTGTTATTACTTTAATAGTGTCATGTGATACATGTGATGCCATCGCATTACACTTAACAATAGAGAGAAGACATAGCCTTTGTTCGGTACCTGTGTGTGCGTTTGCATATCTATCTATGCCTTTATGCGCACATGCATACGTTAGATTTAATCCACTTCAATATCACTCATACGCCTGTAGGGATTTTTAAATAGTTTGATTGTTTCACATTACCAACACGCCGTAATGAGTTATATATGGGGGCGGGAGAGGGGGCGGAGAGGGTTCTGCTAGGAGGTTGTGGCCTTTGATGATTTCATATAAACGGGTACATATCTCGTGAGTTGCAATCTTGTGCTAATTACCTTCATTTGCGGTCGAATGTTAAATAAAGATATGTTGCCAAATGTACTCATTCTCGGTGTGCCTATCTTGTACATAACACAAAAAGGGATAAAGATCTCGTTTCTAATAATTGTACAACTGCGTCTAATAATGTACTTAACTTTTTTTTTTCTTACTTTCTTTATTTCGTTGAAATATTTTAGTTACTTAGAAACCTCTCTGTTGACTTTAAATTAATTAAGTGTACTTTTAAGAGTATATGGATGTATGTATGCATGCTTCATTAATGGAAGCATAATTTTTCGCTATACATAAGTGATACCTTCACACCAACTCTTTTGTCCAGTTGGAGTATTTCTCTAATTCGTAATGCCTTTAAATGGAGGATAAGTGATGCTGGCTTATGCCTTCCTTATCGTCTTCCCTTTGATACCATGAACGACATATGTAAAAAATTAACTGATATTTACTTCTCAGATTTGATCTTCCAAGCTCGGTAGGTCTTACAAGCATATTGACTTTCCTAGAAAAATTAAAAGCAGCTTGAAAATATTCAAGGAGTTTATCTTCATCAATTATCCGAGTTGCGAGTTGGTCAGGCGGATAGAAATCCAACCCAATTATATTAAATGTCATGCGTACAAAGCAATAAATGAAACATCATTTTCACTCACTTTATTAACTTAGGCCGCTTTTCATACGACTTGGATGTGACAGTGTTTTCTGTTAAATTTGCTACCTAAAATCCCTAACTTCACACCTATTGTATCTCACTTTCTAATCTCGATTTCTTGTAAAGTTTGTTGATCGTATCAAAAGTCATATTACTGTCAAAGTAAGTGAAATTTACCAGCAAAAATGATTAACTTTGAGTAATTGAAACATTTAATAAGAAAACTTCTGGACTCTGCTTCACCTGATCACAATATTCTAAGTGGACGTTAACAGATCAAGTTTGAAACTGATTGCGAAGCCCGCGAAAGGGAAGCTATTTTAACCTATCGAAACGAACAATGGAACCTTTATATACGTATTTTTAATCGAGGCAGACATCCGAAATTCGAAAGTGATCCTAATGCGCTCACAACCATGCCCACAGTATGAAAATAAATAATTCATAAATAATAGGAGGTACTTAGAGTAATGTTAACGAGGATCATTTAAAATAATAATTATGGTCCGCCTATCAACACACCCACATTGTATAAAAAGCTATAGCTTATCCCTAAAAGACATTTATAAGAGTGCCACCCAAATACTTTAGAGATCGAGCTGGAATTTCTCAACAACCAATTGCCGCGAACCCGTTTGACAAACTATTTTACCATTATGATGTAATCTAATGTCATGGTCATGGGTCATGGTGGAAGGTATTCAAGCTTCACTTTAAGGTGAACATGGGGCTTCTTGCTTATTGTGAAAGTTGTTTTAAATACACGTATATTATGGTTTCGTAGGTATGTAGTTACCTCGAATCGTTCGGACTGTAACCAACACATTATGTCAATGCCATACATATCATGGACTAGTATCGAGTAAAAGGGAAAAGACCGATTGTAATATGTGCTAGAAGTTGAATTTTAAGTCTTACAAAATGAGCGAAGGAACCTAAAATCCAATTGAATTGAGAATTGCTGAGCTTTATAAGATCCCGCTGAACTATATTTACTATAGCTACACCGTATATGCCGGAATTCTTCCGCAACACAAGTGTAAGTTAGGATAGACAAGTAGAACACTCTATTTACTTAAATTTTATACAATTTCACCTCATATTTAGATCTTCTTCGACCAAATTTCCCCGACTTAAGCCGCACAATTATCTCTCGTTAGTTCTGCACTTTAGTTTTTCGATCTATTGCTGTATTAGCGAGTTTTAGCTAAAATAAATTGAATTCTACTCAAATGTATTCGTGTCAGGTAATCAACGCCCAACAATATAGTGGCTTATGCAGTGATCGTTCGTGATCATAACGCAAATTTAAAAATAAATTGGATTATTTTTCAAGTTAGTTATTACGCATTAAGCTAAGTAATTTACAAAATATTTACCAAACATAATCTACAGCATTTTTATTTAATATAATCCGATAGACTATGAACGCTTTAATTGACTTATAAGACTTAAGATTATTTATAGAACCCATAATGTATGCACTTATGCATGTACGTATGTATGTATGCATATATGTTTTAACTACCTATAAAGACAGAAATCTTAAAAAAAATATTATTATAGGATTTGCGTTTTTTTTTTGTTCTTTTACGTCTTTGCACAATACCGAATACAATATTATTGTTTATAAGCAACAACAAAGAGAGAAAAACAAATCAATAACATATTAAATGTAATAAAGTATAGCATAGCAAATAACCTGAGGTTACAAATGTTCCTCTAAAACATGCTTTCAACGTACAATGACTTTAAATCTATAACGTGTATGACTGACTGACTGACTGACTGACTTGAGTACAATAAGTTCATGTGCTATATATACATATATGCTGATTTCGTATCATCATGAATCAATGTTTATTTTATGAAGCTAACACATCTCGTCATTAAATAATGTTAGTTTTTCTGTTGATTTAACATAAATCATAACAATGCATTATAGAGCATGAAAATTAAAGCAGAAAAAAAGGAAAAAAGGTAAAAGAAGAATAAATAAGAAAACTATATTCGATTGTAGCCGAATCTTCTACACGCATCGTTTATCGTTTCAGTTTGTGAATGACGAGCTAAACACGACTTTTTTTTTTTTTGTTTATGAGAAAGGAGTTGTTCCTACTCTATTGTACTGTGTACTGTGGACGTGTCCTTTAATTAATTTGGATCAATACCAATCTATGCACAGAAATTTTCAATGGCTTTGCCCAGTTTGATATCTTCACTTTCGCGATAGCTAGCACGTGACGCGGCAGACAAGAAGACGAACGGATCGATAGACAAACATGTCCCGATTGATTTAAAATTTCGATGTAAGACATTACTATATATCACTTTATTTGGCCCTCTGAAGTTTCTCTTAGTAGATTTTAAATATTTTGATTGATGATATTTGATAGGCGTGTCAGATTTTCTACATTTTGTGAAGGTACTCATATAAAATATACATACAAATTTATAAAGTTTATAAGTAACGAGAATATATATTAAATTACCTTTGTTTAACAAAAAGTATGTGTTCCTATTTTACATTGTGTCTTGGGCGTAGCCTATAATCGATTTGGACCATTGTCAATATCAGTGTACGTTCAGTAATTTCCCGTATTCATGTCAAATTCGAAGACGTATATTGTTTTTACGGCCAAAGGAATGTTTACCACAGAAATTACACAGACAGACAGACAGACAGACAGACATGCTCAAAATGATCTAAAATTTGCTTCTGATTAAAAATGTATACACATTGTGTGCTTTCGCTGAAGCTTCCTTTTAAGTGTTGCAGACCTTTTGACAAACTCAGCATGCCTACATCTTTCGATGGCGGGTTTAAAAAAGGAAAAATATATGAGATTAAAATTTATTTCATTATAAAATTATCATTCATAAATCTTTATTCATAGTACGATTTGCTTCAAGCTAAACATATTTTCCATGTTTTATTTTCAATAAATATGTATTCAAAAATTATTCATGTAAAATAGCAATTAATATAAAACACAAGCCTTTAGTAACGAAAATGATTTAATAATAAAGTAAATAAAATGATTTTTACTGAAAGGTTATTAACTTTGTAAGTTATAGGAAGTATGTTAAGTATGTCACTTGCTTGTATAAATCGGAAGACATGACTTTGAAATGTTATATGCCACACATGCACGTATAATGCACGTATTACTGCGGACCTCGTTCGATACGCTAAGCTTTAAATTTCTTGATAGGCAGCTTAAGTTTTAACAGACAAAAATTTCAAATTCGAAAAACTTTCCTTCATTGCGGTTCGCCGTCGTGTATATTCACTCCCGACATATAAATTAGATCAATAGGTTATGTTTTTTACTGCCTAGGAGTCAGGTATAGTAAGACTAAGCAGAAATATTCATCACAAATCTTAACCATGTATAGCGTAAATGTTGAGATTATATCCGAACTCTGGATAATGGAATCGAATAGAAAACATCCAAGAGATGAAAATTCTGTAGAACTGCAACTGACTTTGATCGCTTGGAAAATATAATTTAATTATATAATTACGCGTCGGGAATTGTGATGGCAACCTTCTTTAAGTGTCAGCAAAGAGATCAACTTTAAGTTAAGCTTATTGGTATTACTTTCAGTACAGTGGCAACTATGTACCCACAACATTCTTGATCTCAATTTAAGATTTTTACACAATTTATCCACATTTCTCTTAACATGATCAAACACACATATCATAACACTGGCCATAAAGAAATTGCGAAAAAGAGAAACAGAGATAAGTGGCCAAAGCCTAATGGATACGGGAAATATGCCTTTACCGACTGATTGATAGCTAAAACTAACAACATGAACGGCACTAACTATAGCTACGACTAGGTATGGTCTAACCACACTGAGATTTATCTCTCATCTAATACTGCATCGCTCAAAACCAGTCCCAACCAAATTGTCAGCAGCTTCTATTATTAAAACACCACTTACCGGGGATAACAGTCCGAATAGCGAGCGGAGACTGTGTGCTATAGGGGACTTCTCATTTCATTTACCTATTCAGCAAAATATAGAAATTATGAAACGAGATACACAATATCTTAGAACTAAACTACAAGCAAGGAGTTGATAAAAGAGATAAAATGAAAGATAACGCCATAGCTTGCGAAAAATCTGCCTACAATTTAAGTAATCGAATAACTATTAAAGATTTAGGTGAATGTCCAAGAAAACCTATATATATATAAGTGCTACGGAACTCACTGTAACAAAATAAATGAACTGATAATATTAGTAAGTATTTTTACGGCAAGGAGAAGGCCGCAATAAAAAGTACACGAATTCATTGAGCTATAAGAGTAAACGAAAGTACCTTCATAAATCGCCCAGCAAGTAGGATGCGAACGGCATATCCGTAAAACTGTATCGTTAAAGGGATTAATAGAATTTAATGACGGATCGAGCAAATAAAGATATATTTTATAGAGCATATAAAATATTCCCGAAGTACGGAGATGAAGCTGGTAGCTTCTGGGTCAGCGAGACTAATAAACAGTTTCTCAGTTGCTTACGAACCTGCGAGGTGAATGAAATGAGATCCTTTGAAATAAGAACGGGGAAGACGTTGCATCTTTAAACTGTTTAACAACAGAGATTACTTTCAACATTCCGGGTCTTTTTTCCACTCTAAGTGGATCAATAAGCCCTAGTCTATTATAATATTTTCTCATAACGTGAAAGTTCTAAACGAAGATTCCACTATGAGTTACGTAGCGCAATCGTTGTACAGATTCGATTGAGTTAATTTGGAACTTTTAGCTTGATTCTCGAGGCACCACATAAATAGGTCAATGTGAGTAAGGAGCACATAATCCTTTACTCTTGTACGGATCATAAAATCCCTTTGACTCTCTCTTTACCAAGCCCAGACGCGATTTGTCCTTATTGACGGATGATTCTATATGCAAATTGAATCTCAACTTTGGATCAAGCGTCTCTCCCGTGTCTTTATATCCAGCAATCGCTTGTAATCATCAGTATAGTAACTAGAGGGCATTTTAGCACAGTTCGGTCCATTGACATATATGCAAGGAAAAACTGTTTCCGTTTAGTAAGATTGGACCAAACCCGAAAATTGTTGAGCAAGCAAATAGAAACCGAAACGAAATAGAAACCGAATCGATATATAAAGCCTTGACAATTTGATTCTCCTTCGAGTTTTTTGATCGGAGATATGCTTGGCAATTATTTATCGTACTTTAAGTTGTGGTTATAATCACACAAATCTCATTTAATAGAAGAAGCACTAAAAATATTATTTGCAATTGATTACTAAAACGTATCATCGGCTGTCAATCATAGTTTCTTACCGTCAAGCATTGTAATATAATGCATAATGTATACATGTAGCGAGAGATGGTGAGGGACCCCCTCCCCCCCCCCCACCCCTCCCCCTGGTGTTTTGAAAATTTAAAGTTCAAATGTGTTCGTTTTGTCTGTGAGAATGTGTTTATGGACTTTATGCTTACTGCATAGACCGACATGTTTTTGTACAATGTACATGGCAGTTAGACAGAGCACTTAACTTAATATAACGTGTTTTAGAATAATCATAATTACTTATTAAATATTCCAAGTTATTTGTATGGAAACGTTCAATACAAATATATTTCACATAAGCATTTATTCATATTTTGCTTTGCCTTTGCTTTACTACCTATGGAAGGATAGAATTAATTTATGTCCGAAGCGATAGATTATTACTCATTTAGAGAATACATAATGTCCAGGCAAAGTTCATTTCGAATTAAAATGAAGTTATAATATTAATGGAATGAAACCACATAAACAAGAATTCATATCTCAAGCCTCTCAAGTGATGGAATATTTAAGTAAATTATTCTAGATTGGCATGCAATCTCTCTTGCAACAGATAAGCGGCTAGCAAATCTAATTAATTGCTATATATGTTATTATATAAGCGGCGTTTAAATAGGATCCTATTCTTAGCGGAACCACTTTGCATATAAAAATTCACTTTGCATTTTGAATATTTTTCGACAAAAGTCGGTAGAAAATTTTATTTTCGCATAGCAAATGGAGGCGCAAAAGGACCCTTTATATGACAAAAAGAACTTAGTTTTATTATTATTTGACATCACAATACGTAGACCTATTTTTCAATCTTCTCCTCTATATGACAATGATTCTCACTAAAACGGAGGCTTTATATAGCGACATGTGTATTTTATGATGGTAGTGGGTGAAGAACTTCATTAGGCAGAATATTGATGCGTTGAGTGTTTAGTAGTCGGCCTTGCTCGACAATAAGATTTTAACTTGCTCATTTGCTCATTTCGTGTGTCAGTCTTTTCACTTATGTTTCTTAGAAGTTTAAACGACTCATAAAGTATCATAATAACGGATACATTAAAAATCCATTTAATCATAACCACATAATAAACCGTTTGCAAGCAGAATAGGAAAAGCTATTAAACACAAATAAAAAAAAATATAAAAAAAAGAATCTTTGTTGGGCTTTTAGCGAATTTTTTAACACTCTCCGCAATCCTGCATACGATATGCGATCGGAAAATAGAGCGAAAATCCATTCACTTCATATATGCCTTATATTTCTCGTCCTTCGTTCGTTTAATCCTTGCTAAGCACTGATAGGTACTGAGTGATTGTAGGGTGAGTTACATAGGGTCCTCCAAGTCTTGCCAAAGGCTTCGTCTCTTTCCGGTTTAGTAGTGTGATGACAATTGGCTTTCCATGTTTCTTTCAATTACTATTATTGCTTGAACTTCGCCTGCTTCCGGGCTTTGCTCACATTTCTTTCACGTAAGAATCGTATCGATTATTAAACGAAAAGGGTAAGGATAGGTAGAGGCCTTCTCCATCCAGTGAGAGATACAATGTTCATGTGCATAATATTGACTGTTTCTATTGCTGTGGAGAATGTTGATTGGGAGGAGTGGGGACGGAGTGGGGACGGGGAGCAGGGCTATCTATAATTATCTCCACTGGCATTCGGGTACTGAAAATCGTCATCGAATCGATCGAATCATAAAGTAATGCCGAGCCAGCCTATATAATAAAGTCCTGCGGATGTTAGAGATACATACGCACAATACACTTAATACAACCTGTACGACAAATGGTGCAATGGCAGAGTACAATTATGGAATTCCTTTCGTGGTAAAACTTTTAGTTTGGAATACTTCCGGAATGAAAGTTTTACTTGCTCCGTTCGCATCTTTAATCTTTAAAATTAGCCGAGAGAGGAGATTTCCAAACGCGATTTTATTAGCCATTCCACTAGTTTTCTCCTGCAAAACATATTCGATGCGTGGCCGTAATCTTCTATTTTAATATTAAGTAGTCCGGAAAAAAAAAGAAACGCATCCAACTCCTGCATAACGACGCAACAAACTGCTCCAATTTGATGTTAGCCTCGCTATCAACTTGAAACATAATAATAACATAAAACTATTATAACGAACAGCATATGCAACGTGTTAATGACAGTTAATGCTGTGCAGATGATAAGAACTAAAGGAAAGGAAAGAGGAAACTATTTCCATATGTATTTATGTATGTATGTATTTATGTATGTATGTATGTATGTATGGAGAATCAAAGCATAGCTGTTTTTATGTCTTTTCTAAAATTTAAAACCGTCTGATGCAAGTAAGTAAAGTATGCTCTCTGTGCGCTCAAAGACAAGAAGAAAATGTATAAAATTTTATTGTATCCATTAAAGCAATCCGCATGCAATTGCAACAGCATAGCCGCAGCTTAACCGCGTATATTTCACGTAAATTTAACTTTACAGGGATTAACTTAATTGCAGTTTAAGCTTTGCATACATATATAGTGCGTTCGAAACATAAACATAAATAAGAAGTATTTAGGCAAATTTGACTTGAAGTTTACTTGTACAACACTTCTTAGTGTATATAGATAGATAGATGCTTGCTATGTCGCTTTTATATATATATATATATATATATATATATATATATATATATATATATATAT